>JAXRKO010001529.1:5000-15643 GCA_037039905.1 Formica aserva
CTTCAGTCTTTCGCTCCGAGACTTGAAGTTTCGCGAATTTACACCATTCCGTTATAAGGTCTACCGCGCGTTGACCTTCTACTTCAATATCCTTCCGCGAGTTGCCGTTAATAATTACTGCTAAGTCGTCCGCGTAAGCTGCGAATGGGATGTTCGAGCCTTCTAGAAGTTTTAGGAGGTCGTCGAACATGAGGTTCCAGCAGGCTGGGCCAAGAACAGAGCCTTGTGGGCACCCCCTTGTTGCCCGCTTGGAGACCTCCGAAGAGCCGATAGGAAGCTTGACCCTACGGTTGTCAAAGTAGCTTTGCAGCACTCCGAAAACATTCCGCGGGCAGTCCCTGGATTTCAACGCGTCTAACACAAGGGGCCACCAGACATTATCAAAGGCACCCGAGATGTCGAACAGCAGCGCGACAGCGTACCTCTTTTCAGAGGCAGAAACCATACGACGCAGCTCCACGACCGCGTCCTCCGTCGACCTTCCGGCTATAAATCCGAACTGCCGATCGGAGACCCTACCCGGCGCCAGTGACGTGTCTGTGAGGCGAAGCTTAATTAGTTTTTCGAAGAGTTTCCCTACCACGGAGAGGAGACAGATGGGCCTATAGGATTTTGGGTCCTTCTCGTCCTTATCCTCGCCTTTCAGTAGGACTCGAAGTGAGCCCACCTTCCAGGCTGAGGGAAAGACGCCCCACTGAAGGCACCCATTGAATAATTTTGTGATCTGACCGGGGATCACTCTAATTGCAGCCTTCAGCACCCTAACTTCAATGAGGTCGGGTCCTGGTGCTTTATCGTTTTTGAAGGTTCTGGACGCCTTGACCATTTCTGCCTCTGTGAAGAAAGAGGCATCGGCCATATCGGGCGCAACAAGCACGTTCTCCCTTAACGTGCTTTGACGAGGTGTATCCTCCGCGATCCGGTCATTTGGGACGTGCACATCTAGAAGGTAGCTGGCCGTTTCCTCTAAGCTAATTGTTGATAAAGTTTTACTACGCCGGAGTGTACTAAGAACACTCTCAACCCGGAGTTTCTCTGCTTGTTGCTTGTAAACGAAGCCCCAAGGTTCCGAGTTGCCGTGCGACGTAACATATTCCTGCCAGCTTGCAAGCTTCGCCTTTTTAACCATTCTGCTATGTTGCCGTAAAGAGGAACGGTATTCCAGCAGCATTTCTTGGCGCAAAGGTTCGTCTTGCCCTTTCTGAAGAGCACGTTTAAGCCTATACAGCTTCTTTTTCGAATTTGTTAATTCTACAGTCCACCACGGGTTGGACTTACGAAAGCGCCTTTTCTTAGGCATCGAAGCCGTGCATGCCTCGCTGAGGACTGTTGCGAGGGTCTCGGCCATATTTTCTACGTCCTCCACCGACATCAAATCAAGGACCTCAAGCTTGGACCTTGAAAGGTCAGCTAGGCTTTCGGAGAACCGTTCCCAGTCGGCCCGACGAGTGTCGAACCTTGTGTTCGCGGTGTCTCCTACACCTTTCTCTCTCGGCACCCTCAACCTGATATCTATGGAGTTGTGGTCGCTGCTTGTCCAGTCGCACCTCACTTTCCATTCGCCGATGAATTGGCTCATAGAGGGCGACGCCAAGGTTACGTCGATGAATGACGAACCCCTTGCCGTCCAAAAAGTGGGCCCCTGTCCAGCATCGTTGACCACATCCATGCCATGTGCTCTAATAAGGTCTTCGAATTTCGAACCTTTCTCGTCTGTCTCTTGGGAACCCCAGAGTGACGATCGAGCATTGGCATCTACAGCAACTATAAGTCTCTTCCCCCTCAGCGAATGAAGCACCGTCTCGAGGTGTCTGAGGTGCTTCTCAATCTCGTCGCTGTGTTGGAAATAACACGATGCGACGTAGAAAGAGAAGCTGGGAGCCAGCACTTCCACACAGACACAGTGTGTCGTGCTAAGCTGTGAGACAAATACCATTTGGAATTGAGGGTTACAGACTGCCACTGCAGCCCACGGGCGTTGTGAGCGTACAGCAGCCACCCTCATATTCTTTCCTAAGCCTACGAAGGTGTGGCTCTTGCCATGCTTCTTGACGTGCAGCTCCTGTAATAACAGGACGTCAAGTCGCTTCTCTGCAATGAGCTGACGCACCTCACCCGTTACTACAGCTGAACGCCTCATGTTCAGCTGCAGTATCCTCACTCCCGTGGACGCAAGTGAGGGAGAGGGGACGCAATTTGCCGGAATTTGTTGTAGCGGCTGCGAAGAGGAACCTGGATCACGTACGCTGTGGGGTTGAGATTTGGGGACATACGCGTATCTAATCTTATTTTCTATCGCGGGTTTATTTGCGGAGCTATTCGCGGAGCTAAACGCGGAACTAATCGCGGGCCTAATCGCGGAAACTAACTCTGTATTATGTATTCTATTTCTAATTTCTTCTTCCCGGTCGAGGAATGCCGGTGAAGACCATACGGAACTACTACTACTACTGCTATCGCAACGCGTTAGTGCAATTCGGACGGCGCGAAGGCCGCAACCTTGGGACTGTGCGCAAAGTCGTGTTACGTCGCGGACTCGCTCGGGCACAGCTCGGCGAGGCGCTCTCGAGGAAGCGGAGGCCGTCTCCAAGCGCGCGCACGAGCGTACTCGCGACTCGACGACAGGCACGTCCCTTGCCTCCCTAACGGCGGCCCCACCCGGCGGGAAGCGGTCAGCCAGGCGGGCACTCCTCCTCACCAAAAGTTTTGATAGTTTAATCATGATTTGATTCCCACGAGTAGGGTGGAAAGAAGGTCAAACAGCGCAGAGCCACCTTTACGCCATCAAGCCTAAATGCAACGGGGGGACGGCAGGTACCCCGAGGTAGTGGACCGCTAGCGACCGCGATTTTTCCGTCGTCACGGCCATTCAAGCCATCGGCACGATCCGAACCTTAACTTTGCGACGGGCGCCATTAGTAGGAAACGCCTACCTATCTAGCTAACTAGCTATATCGTCGATTTTCCTAACGAGCCGGAACGAAACTAAAACGATCGACCGGACGATGAAAATAGAATAGAAATAGAGAACGACGACAAAGGATGGAACCTGAAAGTAAAGAAATATTAGTAACCCCCGGTTCCGTCGCCGCTGGGTCCAAGACCTCAGAAGCGCAGGGCCCGGTGGGTGAGTGCAGCAGCTCCTGTTCCTCTCCACTGTACCGAGGTACAATAGAGACGAACGGATGGGGATGAGCTGCCGGGAGATTGAATCTAGAAGGGATGGGAAAGCCGAGTACGGGGACATGACCTCAGCTACCGTAGGTTCCACAACTCTTAGAGGTGCGTCACCCACGCCGCCGCAGTCACGTCCCACCAACGCATCCATGTGCGCTTGCTACATATGAGCCATTTGGTCAATCTGACACCGACTCGTAGCTATGCTGTGTTCAAGGATAGGTGAAAGCGACAGAGTAGACAGATCATTGAAAGTGTTAGTAGTGAAAGTGTTAGTGTTGTTAATTGAGGTAAGGTATAGAGAGGGGAAAGAAGTGATAGAAAGGGGGCGTGTGTAAGTGTATATGTGTGTTGCTACATATGAGCCATTTGGTCAGCAAGTGCTGACACCGACTCGTAGCGTTGCATGCTGTTTTAGGAAGAGGAGGAGATAAAACAAGGGAAGAAATGGGAGAAGGACAGAGAGTAAGAGGGAGAGAGATTGTGTATGTGTGTGTGTGTCGCTACATAAGAGCCATTTGGCCAGCAATGCTGGCACCGACTCGTAGCGTTGCATGCTGTTTTAGTGAGAGTTGAGAAAGAACGAAAGCGAATAGAGAGAACAAGGACAGTAAACGTGTTGTTAGTTATAGTTAATAGAAATAGTGAATAGAAAGTAGAAAAGCAAGAACGAAAGAATGAAAGGTAGAGTATAGAGATAGAAAAGTAAGAGTAATAGCGATAGTACGAAAAGGAGAGAAATGGGGTTGAGGGGGAGCTTTTAACTCGGGAGGGAGAAAGAGTAGAGTGACGAAAGAAGAAGAAAAGAAGAATGTTAGTAATTGTTAGTAAGATATAGTTAAGAGGGGGGTGACAGAGTAAGAGAGAGAAGGGTGGCTTTCCCAAGGGTGAGGAGACCTGAAAAAGAAAAGAAAGATTAGTGGCCACCGGTTCCGTCGCCGCTGGGACCAAGGTCTCAGATGCGCAGGGCCCGGTGGGTGAGTATCGACAGCCCCTGTTCCTCTCTACTGCACCAAGGTGCAATAGAGACGAACGGATGGAGATGGGCTGCCGGGAGATTGAATGTAGAAGGGATGGTAAAGCCGAGTACGGGGACATGACCTTAGCTACCGTAGGTTCCACAACTCTTAGAGGAGCGTCACCCACGCCGCCGAAGTCACGTCCCACCAACGCATCCATGTGCGCTTGCTACATATGAGCCATTTGGTCAATCTGACACCGACTCGTAGCTATGCTGTGTTCAAGGATGGGTGAAAGCGACAGAGTAGACAGATCATTGAAAATGTTAGTAGTGAAAGTGTTAGTGTTGTTAATTGAAATAAGGTATAGAGAGGGGAAAGAAGTGATAGAAAGAGGCGTGTGTAAGTGTATATGTGTGTTGCTACATATGAGCCATTTGGTCAGCAGTGCTGACACCGACTCGTAGCGTTGCATGCTGTTTTGGGAAGAGGAGGAGATAAAACAAGGGAAGAAATGGGAGAAGGACAGAGAGTAAGAGGGAGAGAGATTGTGTATGTGTGTGTGTGTCGCTACATAAGAGCCATTTGGTCAGCAATGCTGGCACCGACTCGTAGCGTTGCATGCTGTTTTAGTGAGAGTTGAGAAAGAACGAAAGCGAATAGAGAGAACAAGGACAGTAAACGTGTTGTTAGTTATAGTTAATAGAAATAGTGAATAGAAAGTAGAATAGCAAGAACGAAAGAATGAAAGGTAGAGTATAGAAATAGAAAAGTAAGAGTAATAGCGATAGTACGAAAAGGAGAGAAATGGGGTTGAGGGGGAGCTTTTAGCTCGGGAGGGAGAAAGAGTAGAGTGACGAAAGAAGAAGAAAAGAAGAATGTTAGTAATTGTTAGTAAGATATAGTTAAGAGGGGGGTGACAGAGTAAGAGAGAGAAGGGTGGCTTTCCCAAGGGTGAGGAGACCTGAAAAAGAAAAGAAAGATTAGTGGCCACCGGTTCCGTCGCCGCTGGGACCAAGGTCTCAGATGCGCAGGGCCCGGTGGGTGAGTATCGACAGCCCCTGTTCCTCTCTACTGCACCAAGGTGCAATAGAGACGAACGGATGGAGATGGGCTGCCGGGAAGTGCGGAGAGGTGGTGAGAGGAAGATAGGAAGGACGCCGTCTCTTATGAGCCATTCGATCAGCATCAGTTTTCAACCACGACACTCCCGGACTCCGAGATCGACTCAGAACATCTCCCGCGCGGGCCGGGATCCGTGGATCAAGGCGGATCACCAGCACCGGCGCAAGGATCAGTAAAGAGCGTTACCCGGACGTCCATCAGAGAGTCACAGTATCACTGATGCCGGCTCATGACTATGCGGAAAAGGGGTGGAAACACTCGCTGTGACATCACTCAGCCAACACCTACCGAATCTTACTTTCCAAAGTAGGTGCGTTCTCAGGAGTACCACGAGAAGGTGGATGCACAACTTGAACGTGAGAGGCTAGAGGTCCTAACGAGAGGACTGATATCGCGTAGCGATTCCGCATCGCATAGCGATTCGCATCACGTTCCAACCCTGACCCTCAGACCCCGAGGTCGACTCAGAACATCACCCGCGCGGGCCGGGATCCAACGGACCGAGGTGGATCCACAGCGCCGGCGCAAGGATCAGTAAAGAGCGTCACCCGGACGTCCTTCAGAGAGTCACGGTAACTCCCAGTAGATAGGGACAGTGGGAATCTCGTTAATCCATTCATGCGCGTCACTAATTAGATGACGAGGCATTTGGCTATTTTTTTTTTTTTTTTTTTTTTTTTTTTTTTTTATTATTTTTAATGCATTGCCCACCAACATAAAGGGGGAGGAAGCCAAAGCCTCAAGGGGTAGAAAAACGAACACAAACAATTAGGGGATCCAAACACCAAGTACCACCCGGGGGATCGACCCAACTGCACAAGGACGGACAAAGGACAAGGACACATTTGGGGGGTGGGTTCCCCACATGAAAAATCTACTCAACCCCTCACCCAATGCCCTCTCTGTCCCGCTGTGTCGGCCCGGTGTGAACCACAGCTGTCATTTGGTTCCACCGGGTCCAGTTGGTGTGGCTGCCCTGCAACACCCTGGTTGTAATGCCCCGCAACAGTCCCTTGGTCAGCCCCATGCCTATGAGCCAGTCGGCGGACGCGATACACCAAACTCCTCTCCAAGAGATGGTACAGGAGGAGAATTCGATGTCCGGCCGTTGAATGCCGGTCTCCCGGGAGATCGCCTCACACAGGGACGCATTGTCCCCGTAATACCGCAATTTGCGTTCGTGAGCGTCCCCAAAGGAGTCGCGCCGCTGACGACCTGTGCGTCCAGCACGACGGCTTTGGAGCCACGCAGGCAAAGCAAGTCAGGTTTGCGCCTTGCCCTCGGCCGTGACGTACGCAGGCTCTTCGCGCACGGTCCAGCCCGCGTTCCTCAGCCCTCCGGCTAAGACCCGGCACACAGCATTGTGCCGAAGAACGCGGCCACCATGGGTGCGAAAGCACCCCTGAATGACGTGCGCGGCTGTCTCGGTTGAATTACAGCCGGCACGGCATTTGGTGGCGTACAGCTCGCGCCTCACCCCCCTTGACGTTCGAATACGCGTTGGGAGGGTATTGGCGCGAACATGCACGTACTGGACATAGTCACGACCGGGAATGGCGTGGCTCCCATGATCCACCCACCACGAGGACAGGTTGGAATCCCGGCACTCCCGCAGCTCAAAGCCGTCCACCGACTGAAAAAGTCGGCGGGACCACCACCCGTCCCGCAGGTGTTTGGTAGCCAGGCACACTCCGTCGCGAGTGAGAGCATGTCGCGCCCACTCTCTGCGACGGGTCACCCAGGTGTAGTGGGCGATGGCCTGCACCTGCGGGGCAGTAGAGGTTTCCAGGCTGCGAAGGCGTCGAAACAGCAAACCTGGAACCGTGGTGGCCAGTGCGGGAATGCCGAGCCCGCCACTCGAAACCGGTGAGTGGAAGAAAGCCGTCGGAACGTCATTTGGCACACGAAGCCACCTCGCGAACCGCCGCGCGTGTCTGGACATCCAGAGCTCTCAACTTGCCAAGTGTGGCCCTACCCAAGACCAGCGAGTGGTAGAGACGAGGGGAGCAGAAAGCAACGGACGATCTTAAGCCGCTGCTGGGGCTTCAGAGGCGCTCTGCTCAGCCGGTCCAGATAAACTGAAATATCCGAACCGACTTTCCTCGGTCCTGCCGGCCGGAAATCGACCCCCAGATAACGCCATTCGGCAGCAGTATCCAGCTGCGACAGCCAAGAGCCGTCTCGCAGCTGGAACTGGGGAGTCGTCAGGATTTTAATCTTCTTTTCCCGGCCGGAAGGAACGAGGGACAGAACAGAGCACTTCTTTCCTTGGAAAAGAAGCCCCATCCCCCTAGCCTTGTCTTCCACCACCCGCAAACAGGTCTGGAGGCCCCACCTGGTGGCCGCAAAAAGGAGAACATCGTCAGCATACGCAATGCTGTTAATACGATGCTCCCCCAGTTGGTAACCGACGTCAGCAGGTATGGATCTCATGATCTCATCTACCACCAGGCAGAACAGCACTGGTGATAGAGGATCCCCCTGTCTGACGCCTCGGCCGATTCGTGAGAGCTCGGATCTGACACCGCGCACTTCAAACATCGTGCTGCTGTGGGCGTAAATCTGCCCAATATAGTCAATAAGGCCGTGAGGCAGGCCCTTTTAAAGCCAAGGCATTGATGATAGCGTCGTGGCTGACGCTATCAAAGGCCTTTGCGAAGTCCAGGGAGGCCGCGTGCATTTCACGACGACGGGACCTGGCGTCCAGTAACAAGGAAGCCAGGACGGCGACGTTGTCACCGCACCCGTCGTCGAAGCAACGCTGCCGCAAATCGACAATCCTAGACTCGCGAAGCCTCTGGGCCAAGATCTTATGCAAGTGCCTCACGGCCACGGAGGTTATCGAAATCGGACGGAAGTCACCCGGTCGAGGAGCATTCGCCCTTCTTCGGGATGAAAACCGTCCGACTCACCAGCAAATCTGCAGGAAAACCTCCGCAATGCAGCACGATGTTGAAGAGGAGAGCCTTGATGGACGCTGGAATGGCTCTCCACAGACGCACACTAATCCCGTCCAATCCGGGGGCCGAGTTGAGGGGCAGGTTGATGGCTGCCACCGGTCCTCACAGGAGATCGAGGACCAGGTACCCAGCAACTCCCGCTTAGGCGGAAGGCGCGGGATTGCCCGCAACAGGCACAGAAGCCTGTGCAACGAACGGACCCCAATGCTCGGCCATCTGCCGGACATCGGGGACACCGTCCGTCTCAGGAGCACCGTCCAAGATCTCCTTAGCCGCGCGCGACATATGCGAGCGGAATAAGCGCTGAACACGCGCATACTCCGCCCGCCGTTGCGCTTTTCTACCCGGATTGACGATTGCGCGTCTGGGCGGTCGCAGTCGAGGAGTAGTCGGAGGGAATACGCCAGCAAGCCACGGGGCCCACGGACCCAGCACTCCGCTGGCCATCCAGAACCTCTGATCCAATTTGGACCAGAAGGTGAGAGTTCCACCCCTGGATGGCCTCCACGACTGGGATGAGAGCGCGTATAGCGCCGGCAAAACTGCCATACAAATCAACCCCAGCCGGGCGAAGGCGGAGAATTCGGAGGCGAGCCCGGTGACCCGCGGGTGGAGATGGCGGAAGCTTGAGGAGAGGCCGAAGGACTGGAGCCCCCACCAGAGAGAAACGAACTCTCGTCAGAGGTGGCGGACAGATCCTCCAGAGCCGCAGCAACGAGGCGCCGGTATCCGTCGTTCTTTGCGCATACCCTTGATAGCATCAAGGGTGCGGTTCGGAACGACGGTAAGCAGATGTTGGTTAATAAACCGAACGCCCCGATGTACAGCCAAGGCCTCTTCCCTCGCCATCATGCGCTGCTCTTCGGCGCTCCACTGGCGTTTAATCATTCATCTCGACATTGAGTGCTCCTCGTTAACGATAGCCTCGTGAGCCCTTCGGCGATGCAAGCCGAGGCCGTTCGGTGTGCTGAACGCACGGCCACACACAAGGCACGGGAACTGACCGGGACCAATCGGGGGCACAGGGGCATGGGCAGCTGGGGGCGGTTGGAGAGGACCCGCAGCGGGCCGGCTTGAACGGCCAGGAGCGGGCCCGGGTGGGGGGGAGGATTCGCGGCAGGACCGACGGCCCGAGGCTGCCGCCGGAGATCATAATTTTTCCGGTGTGACGCGCCTGCCGTTTTCAGGCCCGAGGGGCTGGCAACCCCACGGACCCGGGTGGTGCGCTAGCGCACCACCAAGCCAGAGCCCCGTTGGCCGCCGGCGGAAAGCCTTCCGCCGACGTTGCCCGACTCTCACCACGAGGAGGTGGGGTTGGCACATGGTCTCCGCCGGTCGCCCGGGCGGAGCCCTTAAGAGAGTCATAGTTACTCCCGCCGTTTACCCGCGCTTGCTTGAATTTCTTCACGTTGACATTCAGAGCACTGGGCAGAAATCACATTGCGTCAACACCCGCGAGGGCCATCGCAATGCTTTGTTTTAATTAGACAGTCGGATTCCCCTAGTCCGTGCCAGTTCTGAGCTGAGCGTTGAATGGCGGCCGAAGAGGACGACCACGACGGCTCGCGCCGCCACGGAAGCCTCGCAGCAAGGAAGATCCGCGGGAGGCCAAGGCACGGGACCGAGCTCGGATCCCGGGACCGGCGCGAGAACGCCGACCGTTCACCTCGCCCAGGCCCGGCACGTCAGCCAGACCCGCTTCCCGACCAAGCCCGACACGCCCCGCTCCTCAGAGCCAATCCTTATTCCGAAGTTACGGATCCAATTTGCCGACTTCCCTTACCTACATTATTCTATCGACTAGAGGCTCTTTACCTTGGAGACCTGCTGCGGATATGGGTACGAACCGGCGCGACACCTCCACGTGGCCCTCTCCTGGATTTTCAAGGTCCGAGGGGAAGATCCGGACACCGCCGCAACTGCGGTGCTCTTCGCGTTCCAAACCCTATCTCCCTGCTAGAGGTTTCCAGGGAACTCGAACGCTTATACAGAAAAGAAAACTCTTCCCGGATCTCCCGACGGCGTCTCCAGGTCATTTTGGGTTACCCCGACGAACACTCTTACGAGGGCCCGAATTGTATGCGGTTCCGCTGCCGGGTTCCGGAATAGGAACCGGATTCCCTTTCGCCCGACGGGCGTGTGTCTCTATATACATCATCATCATCAAAACGTCGCTCGCCAGCGGCAACGGAACGTGCGTGCGGCGCGCGTCCAACGCCGCCGTCTCGCTCTCGCGAGAGGGGCGTGACGCGCGCGCGCCACGCGACATTCGTGCGCGACTCGCTCTGTTCTGCCTTTGTTGTGTTTCTTCGACACTCGAGTATATTGTACGCCGTCATTGACATAGGATTTCTCCTAGGGCTTAGGATCGACTGACTCGTGTGCAACGGCTGTTCACACGAAACCCTTCTCCACGTCAGTC
>JAXRKO010001530.1:0-15572 GCA_037039905.1 Formica aserva
AGCGCGAATTTGAAACGGTACGTGTATTTCGCGTTGCTGCTCAGATTTTCGAAAACTGCGTATAACTTCTCTGTTGGTCTTTTTGTGTTACTACTTCGTAACACAATATATTATATACAATCTCCATTATCGACTTTGTCACTTTAGACCGATTTTCGTGTCTGCATATTTTTGTATCAACTTTCTCCATTTTTCCACTATTTATCGCTGCTATTCTCCATTTACTCCTGATAATGCGAGCTAAACATTGTAATCACCAATCTTCTGCTAAGAAAGCGATGCGGACACCAACAGTATCAGCACCATCATCTGTGGTGAAGGATTGCAGGGTCGTCCTTAATGACCCAATTAGTGCAGCCCAGATCAAAATTCACCAACTTGAAAACGAGCTAAGCTTACTCAAAAATGAGCTGCTTACAATTACAGTAACTTTAGAGAACCTCAAACCGCTATCGTTTTTGTCGGGACTAATGAAAACTAATAATCCAGATGAACTTAACGCGGCTGGTGAATTACTAGCTACGCTTAGCCATGAAGTGACGGAACGCGTACGTCGCTCCCAGAACGCCATCATATTTAACGTACCTAATCGTTTGCCACTTGTAAAGGTAAAGAGTTCTCTTCTGAGTGTATGCAACACACCTCAGGATTGTTGTGCTTGCAAGCGACTGCGCAAGTCCGGTAAAAGTCGAACTTGCCCTATTGTTTTGACTTTTCGTACCCCACAACTTGCGAAAGCATTTCTAGACCGTAAACTGGCGGTGTCTACAGGTGCGAACCTGGGGCCAATTATCATTAAGCCTGATAAGACCCCACTGCAAAGATCTTTGGTGTCGTTAGTAAAAAATACGGGTAAGTCAAGTGTCCTTGATGACTCATCGGCAAAATCTGCAGTTCCTCTGACAATCATGCCAGCGGTAGACCTAGACCTGTCACCAGTTCAAGATTTTTCAAATGCAGAACTCAAGAAATCGCTGGGCTTGCATCTGACCGAAGTTAGCGGAGGACCCTCGTCTACACCGTCTGTCATAGCAATCGATTCTGCCAGCGATGTTTCTTCTAGCCACCATGACATGCATGATACGGACACAGTTGATGAATCTGTGGAGCCATCTAACCACGTTAGGAACTGGCTATCTTACTCGTCTACAATGCTGTCTACCATCGTCCGCCCGAAGCAGAATCTCAATACCACCACTAAACCCAAGAAAATTGGACGATTAAATCCGACTGCTCCAATCACATCTTTCTTGCCCTCCCCGTTCGCCATCGCCGTTGACACCGCAAGTGATATGTCGCAGAGCTACTCGGACATGAGTATTGACTCTAATGACCTACAATATCATCGTTTTCTGACTTGCATGTCCGATTCTGTCGCTCATTTGTCCACTGAAAACGATCGGTCTACTGGTTACCCTCTGCCTCATACACTAAAAACTTCACCCAACGCACGCCAAACCAAAAACAGGAAAGACTCTAAACCATGGCTTTCAACACCAGCATGGCACGGAAACAGCGCGGCTTCCAAAACTCACAGCGCACACGCACCGAAGCGCAGATCGCCGCAGCAGTCATTCTCATTTACGAAGGCGGTAATGCCTCAACTCATCCTTCCGCCCCGAAAACCTTATCTGCTTGAAAAACCCGATCCCGCTGTTTCGTTGTATACTCACAACAACAGGTTCGGCAATCGCACTTGGCCTCAAATTTCGAGTACGTCAAACAACTCAAGCCAACCTTATACCATCGAAAGACCCAAGACGCAATTAACAACGACAGCATGGCACCGCAACAAAGGCGAATCCAATAATAAAAGAGCAGTAGTCCAGGAATGCAGTTCGCCTCAAAACTCAACTTCAATCATGAATGTGGTCATGCCTCAGCGCATCGTTTCTCCTCGCAAACCCTATCTACTTGAAAAACCACACATTACTGGTCTCAATCGCGGTCGCAATCGCAATGGTACAAGCAGTGTTACTTCCCCGTATCAAGGCGCTCTCCTACACACGTCATCCACTCCTGCAAAACCACTTACAGAACAAGTCAGTTATAAATGCAACACTACCTATGTGCCTCCCCGTGAACCTGATATGTTGCGAACAAGACGCAGTCGGACGCAGCTACACATTAAGTCTAATAGAGCGAGTACCTTACCTGCACCACTGCCGTTTATGCGAGATGGCGCAAACACTGCCCAATACACACCACATCACTTGCAACCTACTTTGGCCCCAAAGCGTAATCAGACGAAGCCAAATAGTCTGTTGATAAAGGCGAGTAAGCTACCTGCACCGCTGTCGTTTCCGCGAAAGGACGACACAAACGTGGCCCAATACACACCTCATCCTTTGCTATCTAACTTTGCCTTGATGAATTCCGTCCCTTTTTTATGGGGCAATGCAGGCCACGGCCCACCATATCAATACCATCCTATGCAACTACAAATAGCACAACTCCTGCATCTTCTGCAGACAACAACGTACAGCCAGCCCCAACTTCACGGCTTCCTTCCACCGCCCAACAGTTGGTAGCCTTCAAAAGTTCTACCTACGTACATTCCACTGAAGACTCCAACCTCGCGCCAATCCCAACAACATGCCTTACCAATCACCAATTCCCAGTTATTCCATTATCTTATCAATTAGCTGGTGAAATAACCAACACATACGAAGCCATGCTTCGTCCAGACGCCAGTGTCACTCCTGCTTCAGCTTTTCCCTCTAGCACAATTATGGGCCAGTTACCATTTCTTCACCACTCTGCACCTTTGGTATCCCACATGCCTGGCACTGCGCCAATGATTGACGACTCAGGAAGAATCTCTCACATCCCCCACCTTGTTCCAATCCCTCGATTTTGGAACTAGCCGGATCTCAGCCCTCAATGGTGCACTCGCCCGATGCACAATTTCACCCCTGTCCACCTCTCTTGACTCCTATACATGATTGCATAACCCCCGCACAAGAAGCACCATTACCCATTGCTACATCACCGGCCTTACACAACCCGACAATGACAGGTGACAATGCAGTAGAGACACCTGCGTCACTACCTTGTGACAATACTAATCTAGAATTTGGTGTCTCGATGACTGGACAATGTGGATACGACTCTTATACACTTTTCCTCCTCAACGCGCGCTCAATTAGAAATAAAATGCATCATCTAGGCCCATTCATCCTCCTGTCAAACCCCCATGTGGTGCTGATAACAGAAACATGGCATTCAGCTGACGCCTCTGATGGACCACTCCAGATCCCAGGGTACACTATATTTTGTAATGGACGTGCCAATCAACGGGGTGGCGGGTGTCTCATTTACGTTAAAAACGGGTTTCACGCATCATCCTTCCGCATCATATCTCTAGCTAATTCTGAGGACTCCGTGTGGATCCAGGCCGTTGGAGGTCAGCTTGACCTATTAATAGGCTGTTTATACAATCCACCACACTCAACTTGCGCTAATGTTGACAACATGGTCAAGCTCTTCCAGGAAGTCTCATTCCTTCCTGCACGCTATAAGGTTATTGGCGGAGATTTCAATATGCCTCATGTGTCGTGGGTCAATCTATCAGCCCCTCCCAAGTATAGGGTCCTTGTAGACACCATTAGCATGCATGGCTGGACTCAGCATGTGAAAGAACCTACTAGGCAATCCAATACACTGGACCTAATATTTACTAACGGTATTGCCCGTGCGAATACCAACGTGTTGGACAACATCCCTGGCAGCGATCACAAGATGGTGAAGCTGTCTTTTGCGCTCCCCAAATTCCCACACCATGAAGTCCCGAAGTGTATCGAATCTCGGCCCCTTCATCTCATTAACTGGGAAACCTTTGCTACCTTGCTCCGAGCATCACCATGGGATGTCTTTTTCCTTTCCGATAACACAGAGGTTGCGATCCATGAATTCTATTGCAATTTCCTGAATTGCTTAGACACCCTTACTCCGAAACAAAGGCAGTTAAGGAGGCATCAGACGCTTGTTGATGCTCCACCACATAAACTGGCTAGTAAGCTGAAGAAAATGCGCTCCTGCTACAATAAGACGAAAGACTTTCATTTACTCATCCGTATGAATCAATTACTAGAAGACTGGAGAAGTTCACGAATTACCGCGCGTATATCTGCCGAGCGCGCAGCACTTCACACTGATAACAAGGCTAAGTCTCTTGTTCGACTAATGAAACAGCGCAGCGGCAGCAAGGATTTACCGATCACTACCCTTGTGCTTCCGGATAAAACGATAGTTACCGGTGCGGCCGATTTAAGTGACTTCATCAACACGCACTTCTGTAACTCATTCGCCAGCACTGATTTGGTAGTACCTAATTCGATTCCCAAGTACACTGAAGACCAAATACACACCATCGATTTCAGCTTACACAATATCCAGCGTGCACTTCGCTCGCTAAAACTGTCACACTACCCGGGTCCTGACGGTATTCCTTCTTCAGTATTAATCCTTGGCGGACCGGACATTTCTCTCCTTCTCCTCAATGTTTTCACTATCTCCATGAAGAGCGGACAATACCCATCCAAATGGAAGCACGCAACTGTCATACCAAGACACAAACGTGGCTGCAGGCAAAATTTAGAAAACTATCGCCCTATTAGTCATACCCCAATCGCGTCTAGAGTTATGGAGAGAATAATAAAGGACGGGATGCTTCGCTTTCTACTGCAACGCAACCTAATCAGTAGGTCACAACACGGGTTTTTGCCGACTAAATCCTGTCAAACCTGCCAGTTCGAATTCCTAAACTACGTGACACATTCCATAGACCTGGGCCAAGCACTGGTCATTATCCTTTTGGATATGAAAAAAGCGTTTGACCGAGTTCCACACAACGGTCTACTGACCAAATTAGCAGCATTTGGTGTCTCTGGCCACCTCCTTTCTTGGTTTTCTTCTTACCTTTCTAACCGAACACAGTCAGTGCTACTTGGCGATATCACATCCAATAAAACATCTGTAACCAGCGGAGTGATCCAAGGCAGCGTTCTGGGTCCTCTGTTGTTCTTACTGTACATCAATGATGTATTCCAGGTCTTTCAACACGGCATCCCATACCTCTTTGCTGATGACATAAAAGTGGTCTTCCCTTTTGCTCCTAGCTGCTTACGTAATGGCCTCTCTGGCATTCAAAATGATCTCGCCGCTCTTGATACTTGGTGTGACTTATGGAAATTAGAGTTCTCACCAACTAAATGCAACGTGCTTTCTTATCGATGTTCCATACCCCCAAACTTATTAGCTCTTAACGGTAAACCACTAGATAACAGCATCACTGTACGCGACCTAGGCGTACACTATTCCAGTTCACTGAATTTCTCTGAACAAGCGAGTTATAGTTCTGCCAAAGCCAGGTCTATTATTGGTTATATACTCAAGTCAATGAGTTTGTTGGAGTCTCGACTCATGCTTTATAAATTGTGTGCCAGACCTATTGTTGAGTACTGCTCTATAGTGGTTAGTAACTCACGCAAAAGTGATAGGCTGGTCATAGAGAAAGTACAGCGTTCGTTCACCAAGCGTCTCTTGGGATCAACTGCGCTCAGCTATCAAGGCCGTTGCAAGCAGCTTGGTCTGGAACCACTTTGGCTGCGTAGACTTAAAAACAACCTTGTCTTTCTGTATAAACTAATCAAATCCCCCGACTCAAGCATTGACCGCTTTTTTCAAACCCAGGGGAATACTAGTTATCATTTACGCAATAAGCCTCACACATTCTCCCTACCCAAGACGCGCTGCTCTCTACGTTCCAACTTCTTCTTGTATAGATATACGTACCTATGGAACAGGCTGCCAGAAGCCGTCAGAGCATCCGATAGTATTACGCAATTCTCTTCCGCCATAAATAAACTGATAGATGTAACCAAAGCTGCAGAACTCTTAGGCATCTGCGTCCCCGAGGATGAGTTTTGGGAGAACGGCCCCGATCACATTTAACCTCCCAAACAAACCCACCTTCATCGAGCGGTCTTACTTCAATTCCAATGCTTCGACTAATCCAGATCTCCCAGGCTACTGAGATGCTACAGATCTACGTTCAACAAACCAGACACAGTTCTTTGTACCCTGAAAGACTCGTCTTTATTTCCTATTCCTTCGGACATCCACCCCTCAGTGACAATGCCATGACTTAGTCACACCAGTCCACCCTCCCTTTCATGGGCTGCCTCTACGCTGCACAAACGCCATTGCTATAGGCTTTGAAGACTTCAACCCATGTTTCCCCTACCAAGATTTCTCCACCCTTTATGGCCTATGTCCATCCTCGCCAGACATTTATACTGACCTCTGCCTTCGCAGACAGACATTTCTGCAACGTTACCGAGCTTAGTTTGGTTTAATCAATCAACGGCCCAGACTACCCAGAAATGCCCCGCTGACTTGTCCACTCCTGTCCTTTTTTCACGCAACTGCTTGTACTCACTCCCTATTCATTCGGATGACAAACGCTCAATGCTCTGCTCTGAATTAGTATGATCAGACCAGTGCCTAGCTTTCTGCTTGCCTCCACTTAACCAAAGGTTTAAGATCTGCTTGACCACTGCTTTGATTCCCTCATCCTAACTGCCTTCTAGACTTTTACACTTTGTATCAACATAGTCGCTTTTTATTATCTCGAGACACCGCCTGGCCTACCCATATTCTTCATATTTCAATCCTTCTTTACTCGGATAACCGAGTTTCAGTGCTCTACATTGACCTAGATTTTTGCTTCTGACTAGACTTGCCTAACAAGAAGTAAACCGTTTAGGCCCTGATTGACCGCTGTTTTGATACCCTCATCACAAATACCTTCTAGACTCCTGCAATCTGTATCAATTAAGTCCCCTCTAATTTGAATCTACGCATATCTTTACCCTCTTATTCCCACTGTAAACATGTATCCGGCGTAGGACCTGCTTGACAATTGATTTGTTCATCACATCTTAAGTGCTCCTTGACTTTCTTACCCTCTTTCAAGCTAGTCTTTTACCATCCTAACCTGAAAATTATCCGACCCCTTGTAACCATGCGACACACTCCCAATATGCCGACTAACTCAGTCATGCCTGATCGGCCACATGCTCTTTGGCATCTCTCTAAATATTGCGACTTTATGGACCAATGTTCGCAAGACCGAACGATCCCATTACCTCGCGATCCGCATATCCCCAAAAGCGTACTTATCATTAAATTGGGAACCCGTTTGGCTCACCCGAGATCCTTCTGCATAGCTCATGTCATCCAGACACTGCTCTAATCTCATAGCACCATCATGTTTTCATTCCATCATCTCGGATGTTTAGCTCTTAGTTACCCGCACTGGTCTAGTCTCTTGCTATCTGGATGGCTCGGGCTCTGCTCAACCACAGCGTTGTTTCCCTCACATCAAATGCGTGCTATGCTTCTGCACTATATATTATTATATTCTCTTCCTTTTTGATCTGTCCATTTCTTGACCCTCTCCACTTTCCTAACGCTCACAATGCAGCTTAACTTCGTATCGACGACTATTCATGTCTCGTCTGAACGGGCGATCGCTCCTTGACTTCTCTTTAGACTACTGCGACGTCACCGGCTAGTGTTCTGAAAACCGAACTCCCTGTTCTCAAACTCTCTAGGTCACTTTGCTTAATCAGTTTCTTCAATATGGTCTGCCCCTTTCCAACACTGCACTTTTCCAATTATGCTTCCATCTTTTATTTTATTGTATCTGGGATGGTCAAGTCTCAGCGCCCTTTTCTAACCTCGCCTCTTGCTCTGACTGCCTCCGGCTACTGAGAGCCAGAGGATCTAGGCTCTGCTTCATCAATGCTTTGTTCCCCTCACCTTAATTGCCTCATTGACTTGCTCACCCCCTGTAACCAGAGTCTTCTCTCTTCCTAACCTACTAATTTCCTGACCTATTCTAACTACAGGATACAGTCGCATTTCGCTGACTCTTCCTATCCCGTCTGATTGGTTGCCTGCTCCAGCTCCTCGCAGACTACTGTGACCTTATCAGCCAATGTTCTGAAGATTGAACGCTCTCTTCTAATCACCTCGTGATCTTCATTAGCGTTTCGAATAATTTCTAGTCTAGTCATCCTATTCCGACACTGCTCCTCTTCACAACACTACCTTGTATTTTATAAGTTTCCGTTATCATTAAGACGGCCTACTTTTACTACCCTGCACTAACCAATTTTATCTGACCAGCCTATTACTTTCTGCCTGGCTCCAGGCTACCGAGAGGTTAAACGGTTTAGGCTCTGTTTGACAAATGTTTTCTCTCTCTCACCTTGACTGACTCGTTGCCTTGCTTATCATAAGCAATTTAGTCTCTTCTTTGCCTAACCTGCGACTTTCCTGACTTCCCTCCAACTGTACGACGCACTTCCCCTGCGCAAACTTAACTAGTCTCGTCTGACCGGTCACCCTCTCTCCGTCCTTACTGTGACTATTCTGGAGTTAGCGGCCAACGTTCAAGGGACCAAAAGCATTCTTTTCATTAACTCGGGATCCCGTTTGGCTCACCCGAGTTCCTTCTGCATAGCCCACGTCATCCTGACACTGCTCTAATCTCATGGCACCATCATGTTTTCATTCCATCATCTCAGATGGTTAGCTCTGAGTTCCCCGCATTGGTCTAACCTCTTGCTATCTGGATGGCTCGGGCTCTGCTCAACCACAGCGTTGTTTCCCTCACATCAAATGCGTGCTATGCTTCTGCACTATATATTATTATATTCTCTTCCTTTTTGATCTGTCCATTTCTTGACCCTCTCCACTTTCCTAACGCTCACAATGCAGCTTAACTTCGTATCGACGACTATTCATGTCTCGTCTGAACGGGCGATCGCTCCTTGACTTCTCTTTAGACTACTGCGACGTCACCGGCTAGTGTTCTGAAAACCGAACTCCCTGTTCTCAAACTCTCTAGGTCACTTTGCTTAATCAGTTTCTTCAATATGGTCTGCCCCTTTCCAACACTGCACTTTTCCAATTATGCTTCCATCTTTTATTTTATTGTATCTGGGATGGTCAAGTCTCAGCGCCCTTTTCTAATCTCGCCTCTTGCTCTGACTGCCTCCGGCTACTGAGAGCCAGAGGATCTAGGCTCTGCTTCATCAATGCTTTGTTCCCCTCACCTTAATTGCCTCATTGACTTGCTCACCCCCTGTAACCAGAGTCTTCTCTCTTCCTAACCTACTAATTTCCTGACCTATTCTAACTACAGGATACAGTCGCATCTCGCTGACTCTTCCTATCCCGTCTGATTGGTTGCCTGCTCCAGCTCCTCGCAGACTACTGTGACCTTATCAGCCAATGTTCTGAAGATTGAACGCTCTCTTCTAATCACCTCGTGATCTTCATTAGCGTTTCGAATAATTTCTAGTCTAGTCATCCTATTCCGACACTGCTCCTCTTCACAACACTACCTTGTATTTTATAAGTTTCCGTTATCATTAAGACGGCCTACTTTTACTACCCTGCACTAACCGATTTTATCTGACCAGCCTATTACTTTCTG
Organism: Formica aserva; assembly: GCA_037039905.1. Lineage (NCBI taxonomy): Eukaryota > Metazoa > Arthropoda > Insecta > Hymenoptera > Formicidae > Formica > Formica aserva. The sequence goes on from JAXRKO010001530.1 coordinate 9,512, forward strand.
CCTGGCTCCAGGCTACCGAGAGGTTAAACGGTTTAGGCTCTACTTGACAAATGTTTTCTCTCTCCCAATTGACTGACTCGTTGCCTTGCTTATCATATAGCAACTTAGTCTCTTCTTTGCATAAAATGCGACTTTTCTGACTTCCCTCTAACTGTACGACGCACTTCCCCTGCGCAAACTTAACTAGTCTCGTCTGACCGGTCACCCTCTCTCCGTCCTTACTGTGACTATTCTGGAGTTAGCGGCCAACGTTCAAGGGACCAAAAGCATTCTTTTCATTAACTCGGTATCCCGTTTGGCTCACCCGAGTTCCTTCTGCATAGCCCACGTCATCCTGACACTGCTCTAATCTCATGGCACCATCATGTTTTCATTCCATCATCTCAGATGGTTAGCTCTGAGTTCCCCGCATTGGTCTAACCTCTTGCTATCTGGATGGCTCGGGCTCTGCTCAACCACAGCGTTGTTTCCCTCGCATCAAATGCGTGCTATGCTTCTGCACTATATATTATTATATTCTCTTCCTTTTTGATCTGTCCATTTCTTGACCCTCTCCACTTTCCAACGCTCACAATGCAGCTTAACTTCGTATCGACGACTATTCATGTCTCGTCTGAACGGGCGATCGCTCCTTGACTTCTCTTTAGACTACTGCGACGTCACCGGCTAGTGTTCTGAAAACCGAACTCCCTGTTCTCAAACTCTCTAGGTCACTTTGCTTAATCAGTTTCTTCAATATGGTCTGCCCCTTTCCAACACTGCACTTTTCCAATTATGGTTCCATCTTTTATTTTATTGTATCTGGGATGGTCAAGTCTCAGCGCCCTTTTCTAATCTCGCCTCTTGCTCTGACTGCCTCCGGCTACTGAGAGCCAGAGGATCTAGGCTCTGCTTCATCAATGCTTTGTTCCCCTCACCTTAATTGCCTCATTGACTTGCTCACCCCTGTAACCAGAGTCTTCTCTCTTCCTAACCTACTAATTTCCTGACCTATTCTAACTACAGGACACAGTCGCATCTCGCTGACTCTTCCTATCCCGTCTGATTGGTTGCCTGCTCCAGCTCCTCGCAGACTACTGTGACCTTATCAGCCAATGTTCTGAAGATTGAACGCTCTCTTCTAATCACCTCGTGATCTTCATTAGCGTTTCGAATAATTTCTAGTCTAGTCATCCTATTCCGACACTGCTCCTCTTCACAACACTACCTTGTATTTTATAAGTTTCCGTTATCATTAAGACGGCCTACTTTTACTACCCTGCACTAACCGATTTTATCTGACCAGCCTATTACTTTCTGCCTGGCTCCAGGCTACCGAGAGGTTAAACGGTTTAGGCTCAACTTGACAAATGTTTTCTCTCTCCCAATTGACTGACTCGTTGCCTTGCTTATCATATAGCAACTTAGTCTCTTCTTTGCATAAAATGCGACTTTTCTGACTTCCCTCTAACTGTACGACGCACTTCCCCTGCGCAAACTTAACTAGTCTCGTCTGACCGGTCACCCTCTCTCCGTCCTTACTGTGACTGTTCTGGAGTTAGCGGCCAACGTTCAAGGGACCAAAAGCATTCTTTTCATTAACTCGGTATCCCGTTTGGCTCACCCGAGTTCCTTCTGCATAGCCCACGTCATCCTGACACTGCTCTAATCTCATGGCACCATCATGTTTTCATTCCATCATCTCAGATGGTTGGCTCTGAGTTCCCCGCATTGGTCTAACCTCTTGCTATCTGGATGGCTCGGGCTTTGCTCAACCACAGCGTTGTTTCCCTCGCATCAAATGCGTGCTATGCTTCTGCACTATATATTATTATATTCTCTTCCTTTTTGATCTGTCCATTTCTTGACCCTCTCCACTTTCCCAACGCTCACAATGCAGCTTAACTTCGTATCGATGACTATTCATGTCTCGTCTGAACGGGCGATCGCTCCTTGACTTCTCTTTAGACTACAGCGACGTCACCGGCTAGTGTTCTGAAAACCGAACTCCCTGTTCTCAAACTCTCTAGGTCACTTTGCTTAATCAGTTTCTTCAATATGGTCTGCCCCTTTACAACACTGCACTTTTCCAATTATGGTTCCATCTTTTATTTTATTGTATCTGGGATGGTCAAGTCTCAGCGCCCTTTTCTAATCTCGCCTCTTGCTCTGACTGCCTCCGGCTACTGAGAGCCAGAGGATCTAGGCTCTGATTCATCAATGCTTTGTTCCCCTCACCTTAATTGCCTCATTGACTTGCTCATCCCCTTTAACCAGAGTCTTCTCTCTTCCTAACCTACTAATTTCCTGACCTATTCTAACTACAGGACACAGTCGCATCTCGCTGACTCTTCCTATCCCGTCTGATTGGTTGCCTGCTCCAGCTCCTCGCAGACTACTGTGACCTTATCAGCCAATGTTCTGAAGATTGAACGCTCTCCTCTAATCACCTCGTGATCTTCATTAGCGTTTCGAATAATTTCTAGTCTAGTCATCCTATTCCGACACTGCTCCTCTTCACAACACTACCTTGTATTTTATAAGTTTCCGTTATTATTATGACGGCCTACTTTTACTACCCTGCACTAACCGATTTTATCTGACCAGCCTATTACTTTCTGCCTGGCTCCAGGCTACCGAGAGGTTAAACGGTTTAGGCTCAACTTGACAGATGTTTTCTCTCTCCCAATTGACTGACTCGTTGCCTTGCTTATCATATAGCAACTTAGTCTCTTCTTTGCATAAAATGCGACTTCTCTGACTTCCCTCTAACTGTACGACGCACTTCCCCTGCGCAAACTTAACTAGTCTCGTCTGACCGGTCACCCTCTCTCCGTCCTTACTGTGACTGTTCTGGAGTTAGCGGCCAACGTTCAAGGGACCAAAAGCATTCTTTTCATTAACTCGGTATCCCGTTTGGCTCACCCGAGTTCCTTCTGCATAGCCCACGTCATCCTGACACTGCTCTAATCTCATGGCACCATCATGTTTTCATTCCATCATCTCAGATGGTTGGCTCTGAGTTCCCCGCATTGGTCTAACCTCTTGCTATCTGGATGGCTCGGGCTTTGCTCAACCACAGCGTTGTTTCCCTCGCATCAAATGCGTGCTATGCTTCTGCACTATATATTATTATATTCTCTTCCTTTTTGATCTGTCCATTTCTTGACCCTCTCCACTTTCCTAACGCTCACAATGCAGCTTAACTTCGTATCGACGACTATTCATGTCTCGTCTGAACGGGCGATCGCTCCTTGACTTCTCTTTAGACTACAGCGACGTCACCGGCTAGTGTACTGAAAGCGAACTCTCTGTTCGCAAATCTCTAGATCACTTTTCTTACTCATATTATTCAATATGGTCTGCCCCTTTCCGACACTGCTCTTTCCTAACTATGCTTCCATCTTTTATTCTATTGTACTTGGGATGGCCAAACCGCATTTTCTTTCTCACCAAACTCGCATCATGCTTCTGCACCATATATCTTTATATTCTCTTCCTTTTTGACCTCTTCATTCTCTTTATAGTAGCTATGCAACTTAACTTGACCAAAGGTTTTTTCCTGTCACTCTGAATGCCCTCTAGATATTCCTTCCTATCATCACAGTCTCTAACCTTCCCCTTCTGCAATTTCTCTTACTCTTCATTAACTGTGCGATAGAAGCCTAATTCGCCTCGTCTTTACGGTCACCCGCTCTTAGACTTTTCTTAGGCCACTGCGCCGTTGTCAGCTAGTGCTTGAGATCCGAACGCACCTAGAGATGTTTCCGTACTGCTCAAACTTTTTCTCTGTATTGGTCATTCAATCCAGCTAGTAACCTTATTTTACTGTGCTATCTTTTTTGATTCCTTCGTCTCTGAGACGGCTACCACTTCATGCCCAGCACAGATTTAGTTCTATCTGACTACTCTTGCTTTCTGACTGGCTGTAGACAGTTGTTCCTCCAGACAAATGCCCTGTTCGCATCACCTCAACTGTCGCCGGCTTATGCTTAGCAAGACTAAAGTATAAGTCTTATGCCTTTTATTTAACCCAGCTTTGCTTTTAAGCATTTCATGACTAATATCTTCGTTGTTATAGTTAACTTACCTCACTCATTTTTCCATGCTTGGCACGGTGTTCTACTTACATTGACGTATTGGAATAACTACACTGGCTTACTTTTCCTTTGTCAGTTTGAATATATCACGGGTAATGACCGTACAGCTACGGCTTCCAATGCCCTGTTTCCTCCGCCTCTGATAGATTTCTGATTTTTATCCTTCTGCGTCACAATGTGGCATGCATCGCATGCATCCTCTCTTCATTATTGGTTTGCATCTGCCTCTGCTCGTTGTACGCTGCTGTATGAACTTACGGCTCGTTGCTATACATCGTAAAACAGTTCGCCTTAGCTTCACTTTATAAGATACAGGTTCGCCGACTGTACTCCTCCTAGACAATTGAGACCACCGTTCACCATTTTCTGTAGGCGTCTTTCCAATACCCCTAATCTCGTCGTAAGCTGCAAAAAGGTGGAATCCATTTGCGATCTTTTGTCCTGCAAAACGTTTTACGTACGATGTGGTTGTAGACAAAGTCACACCTTAGACATGTGAGAAGGCCACTTTAAATCATATATACTGTACAAAATTACATAGCATCTCATGAATAATCACTGATATACACCACTATCATATATAGTCTTATGTCGATGCACTTCAATTTGTATCTTTGCTTGGTTGCCTCTTGTCCGTTGCTTGCTTTTTCCGAGATTTCTTTAGATACGACTTTTGTCTTCTGGAATTGGCTGATCCATCCTCAACAGCAAGCTGAATTGAAATCGCCGATTCATTTTGCGAGAGCTCATCAGCAAATCATCATTCTGACGGTTCCAGTTACCTTGAGAACGGATACCGAATTTTGCAACTTCGACACAAATCAAAAGGGGTCTAAACAATTGAGTTTAGCTCACAATCACATCGTCACAACTTACTCCCTGGACTAACTCCATACATGGATATCATTTTCACTATGGATCTCAGATTCCTTCGTCACAATTATTCCACAGCTGATCTGGACAGCTATGCCTCTTCTTCCTGGTGTTCAAACATTTGGGTTTAATACATCATTTTACTACAAGGATTGTTAATACTTCACTTACCCGGAGGCTCTTGATGGTATCACCTGGTGCCGTTACTGGATTTGAATTGGCACTATTTTCCCCAAAAAAACTCTGAACGACATTCATTCTTGACAGTCCTACCCATATTCTATAAAGAATAATTCGATTCGCCACCTGAGCAACAACCAGCACTTTCGCCTGCAATGGGACGGATGTAGTTATAGTGATCAACTGCATTCACCTGAACTCAAGTGAGGACGCGAAATACTACCGTTAAAACGATACATCGCAAAAGAAAGGCTACAGTCCCTTTATATGACATTATCCACAACCGCAAAAGTTCCCATCCGATTCTCCTGAGCATTTCAACTTTCAACAGAACTGTGTGCACAATGGCGGACCGTGTCCAAGCAATTCGGTATGCCAACGCAGACGTCCGGAGCTCAGGTGACTGCGGATAGTTTAGCGTACAACCCGGCCGTAAAACATTGCCAGCAGTTCACTATCATACATTTGGATTAATGGCAGTGTTCCAGGACGTGGTGGGTTTTCGCTTGGCAAGCGTTTTCCCTATAAAAAGCCACAAATGTCCGTTTATCAACACTGTGACGTGGCGGACGTGACTCGCCACTGAATAAAGTCACTGCCTATAACCTCAAGCTGGCAAGTTAATCAGTGTACTCTTCACCTATTTTTTTGGTTGTGTACACAAGAGAGACATCATTGTTTTTATCTTACGCTTTTTACCCCCTATGTTAACACTGTATATGTACACTTTTACATTCAACTTAAAAAGAAACACTCCAAGTCATTAAAGATTTGGTCGCTGACAAATGCATCCGCCAGTTCAGAACTTCTGTTCATTATGCGAATGTCTCCTTGCTACCACGCAACATGTCTGTTGCAAACCAGTCGTATGTAAACTATTGATCATGCTTGATTGGCGTGCCTCGAAATATTCGAGAATAAATTATTTA
>JAXRKO010001531.1:0-15562 GCA_037039905.1 Formica aserva
TTATTTCAGGCTTTTAATTATAAAAGCACGAAGAGTATATGTCGATCGATCTGTCTTTCATTTTTAATAAGTAGTTCATTTTTATAAGTTTTCAAATAATAAATTTTCTATTTATATATATATATATATATATATATAATTTATTTATATATACACACACACATATATTTGAAAAATTATCTATAAAACTATTACTGCAGTTATTAACAATGCATTTTTTCTTTATAGCGATAAAGTTATATACTATATATTCCGTGCCTGTAATTTGTAACAATTTTGTTATTAAATTATAAATATTTGTTATATTAAAAGTTTCCTGTTGTAATGCATTGCATAAAATAATAAAAATATTTAATTATTTTTAAATTTTTTGCAAAAAGTAGTAATGCAAAATATATATTAACCTAGTCATTAATAAATGCTTTTTGAAAAAAATTATTGAATTATTAATTAAATAAATTATAAATAAATAAAATTACAAACCTTTAAATTCTCCATTCATCTCGCGTTGTAAAAATTGCTTATTAAATTTGTGAAATATTCGTAAGAATTGCTGAAGAGGCAGTCTACAAGATAAAAAATCTTATATGCAATGTTAACTAAATATATTGTTGGGCGCTCTTAACTTAAAAATAATATTAATTTTGTATAATATTAATTATATTAAGAAAAATGGAATGTTTATGTAGTATATACCTCCCCTCAATTAGAGCGGTTTGAGCGTTGGCAATTTTTGTGTTTCTTTCCCGATTTACACGTCTATATGTACGTCGAGGATTCAAATCTTTCTTCACACGAAAAAAATCTATTTCTTGATCAATAATTAATTTTTTTAAATTATCTGAAAATAGAATATTAACAAAGTTTTAGTTGTTTTCAGGATTATTCTTCTTAAATTGAATTAGAATAAAAACTATGATTTTTATTAATTATTTTATGTCAATCAAAATATTTTCACATTTTTTGTAATACGATTATTCTGCTGTAATAATTCAAAGCAATGTATTTGTACAAAAATAATTAAAATAATATGTAAAATTACAATTTTCTATTATATTTTGTTTCTAAAATTCCATTGGTAAATCTAATATTTTTATATCAGATTAAATTAGTAAAATGAAAGATATAAATTTTATATTAAGTTATAATTACCTAAAAATATCCATATATTTGAATGTGGTTTTCGAAGTTTCTGTGCAGCTATATTGTTGAAACTTTCTACAGCATTGTTTGTTCTTACAGGACAACCAAAAGTGCTAACTTTCTCTGCTATTGGTAACCACGTATCAGTCATATATTTTAAAAACTTTATTATATTAGGATATTGAAAAGATATAGAATTAGCAATATCTTGCATAATTATATAGGCGTTTGGAAATAAATTAGCCGGTAATAAAGGTATGTTCATTGCAATGCTTAGTAAGTCTGTTGGAGCTTGCGTTAGACCTAAATTACGCCATTTGCGCAGAATAGCCTATATTACAAATAGATATAATTTTAAAAATCTGTTTTATCTATACATAAGGCATTGCAATTGCAACATAATTTATTTATTATTAAGAATATTAATATAAAATATACCTGGTTGAAATGAAACCAACAGCCATGAATTTTCGATTGAGGAAAATTCTCATTCATTGATGAGATTGCTGCTGCTTCGTAATCTGACATAATAAAATGTAGATTTTTTTGAAAATCAGGAGCTAATTCTTTAATCTTCTTCCAAATAGCATTATACATTGATTTAGTACGTTTTTCGCATAAAACATATACTGCAGCAATGTTCTAAAAAAATATATATTATTATCGCATAAATCTGTGATAAAAAGTAAATAATTAGAAATATTTCTTTCAATATGCTCAACTTACTGTTTCCATGTATCGAATATGTATAGTATACATTTGTGCAACATGTGGAAATCGTGGAACAGCCTACAAAGTAATAATATATAATTAATAATATATCTATATAATTAAAGATATATATGTATATGTAGATATATTATATACATATAGATGTATAGATGTGTGCAAGAACGATGCTTACAGAAAATGTTCCATCCACATATATCTCTGTAGATGCTGCTAATGCAACTAATAAAATATCAGTACTAAAAATAATAGCTATTTCGTTATTAGTAGATATGGCATATCCTTTATATATTTCTTTTACTGCCTCATAATTTAGCAAACTATCTTTTAATTCCTCCATAGAATTCGGTATAGGAGGAAAGCAGCTATTTCTTATTCGATGCAGAATTGTTCTCATAGATGAATATGTGATGCATGAACCCACAAGTGGATTACTGTAAATAAAAATGTATATTACTCATATAGCTCTTAATTACTTACCATAATAAAAATGTTACCTTCGACAAACAAAGTCAAATATTTCTTTCGGTTTCAAATCAGTTTCTTTTGACATATCTTTCATGTCTTCTTTTAATTTGATAATATCAATAAGCTGAGGATTATGATAATGATTATGTGAATGTTTGATAATAAAATTATCATTATTCTTGATTAAACAAGCTGTGCATTTCGTCAATTTTCGATTAGCACAACGTAAAACATTATTACGCTTATCTAAATGGTATGTATAACCTTCATATATATATTTAATAGTTCCCTCTTTTTTTCCGTTTACAATTTCCATCTATAAAGTAAAATATTAAAATCTACTCAAATATAATATATACAATAACATATTCAAAGTTAGAGTTATTAAGATTTGCTATTTTTTCATTATAGTGTGGAATTGGACAGATAATATGCTGGACAGAATAATTTCTTGCATAAAAATAAATTGAAGAAGTAGAATAAAATTGTCTCAAACATATTGGATACTTGTATATTTATAATCAAATATGCATAAACTTATTTAATTGGTAACTAAATAAATGAATTTAACAATTATTTTACTTAACTCACCAACAATGTCGAAGAAACTAACTAACATCAAAATTATTTTAAGTAAGTTTTTAGTAAGTAAAAGCTGTCAATAATTAAAAAATTTATACGATAAAAATATAAAAATTTATGGATATTGATTGAACTCACTAATATTACACAATATACTTAGGGTGTTTTCCAGCAAGTTACACAGATGACACAGTGTAACACACAGTATCATATTGGCTAAAATTCTTTATATGATCAAATAAAGAATTTTAAATTTCTTTATTTGCTACACAATCAAATGTGATATTGTGTATTATACTGTGTCATCTGAGTAACATGCTGGAAAACACCCTTAATTATCTTTCGCGTTTTCAAAAAAATAATACGTATAAATATCATTGTGTAATTTTCAATAAGAGTATAATAAATTGTGTCATGTTTACTCACTATATAACTTTGTAATAATTCATTACATAGTATGCGGATGAACGTGATCGATGATTGCGATTTATAAGAGTAATCCTAACCTATAAAAGCCTTTCTTTAGAAAAAGCTTTTTAAATACAATATAGAACATCTTGAAATATCGTCACAAGAATATCTCTCAAATTTTTATCTGTTGATTATTTCTTTACGCTTCAAATCCAACAAAAGACATTAATTACATACCTTACAATCCGTCGGCGAGAAAGACTCAGGAAGAAGAAGGATAAGTTGAACCATAAATAAAGCCGATCACACACACTTTCAGTAATCGTAATTGTAACCGTAACGTAAGGATTCAACCAATCGCGTTGCTTAATTCGGCTGTCCATAGCAACGCGATTGGTCGAATCCTTACGTTACGGTTACGATTACGGTTACGGAAAGTGTGTGTGATCGGCTTAAATGTAATAAGAATGTTTGAACTGTGATTGGTCGATTTGCTTACGGCCTTAAGTCCGTGTCACACAACGCATACCGAACGCGGATCGGATTTGGATTACGGACTGCGAAACGTCAATCATCCAATCAGATTCTCGGCTACTTTGCTCTGATTGGATGAATGACGATTCGCAGTCCGTACTCTAAATCCGATTCGAGTCCGCAATGCGTAGTGTGACACGGGCTTTACGATAACGACTAAAACTTTTGAACATGCAATGGCCTTTAGCGAGCATCATCTATCTTTGGGTGCGTTCAGCAGAAAAAACCGCTCAGTAGCAATCGAAAGTGATTGGCTCTTTCTTTTAGAACCAAATCAATGTTGAGTGTTGATAAGACGATAACTGAGCGCTTTCTCTGCTGAACGTGGCCTTTGTTTAACTTTCGGTGAACAACAAGGATCAAATTATACCGTAAGCGTTGCGGGCATTAGGTGGAACGCGCCCATGAACATAAGACGATTATAAAACAATCCAACATAAGACGTAACGTAATAATTAGGTTGAAGAGAACGAGACGTCTGTCCAATTGTGGACGTAAAGTAAGGCTATTATACAATAGTCTTTCACGATTTATATTTTTCTTCTTTTTCTTTCTTTCTTTCTTTCAATGGCAACTTCTGATCTAGAGAATGATCAGATCATTCCGGCCAATAACAAGTAGAGAGTAACAAATGTAGTGAATAAGAAATGTAGAGAATAACAAAAAGCCTCTTAAAAAGAGGTCAATACTGAAAAATTAGACCCAAACAAAGGACACATGCGTAACATGTCAGAACATGTCCGTTCCCGTTCGCGGGCGGCAACGAACTCTTGATTTATGTTTTTCTCTGCCTTACTTTACGTCCACGACTACGACAGATGTAAACGCTTATGCCTTAATATAGTTAATATAGCGCTATAACCTACGAAAATAATTGGATGAACTGCATGTATTTAATAATTGGCCTATTCAGACAAATTTGCATAGACGCAAGACGCACAAGCACAAAAATTAACCAATTATTCGTCTAGTACGAAGAAGGTAGCAATATGGCATCCTGTATATTAAACATTGATTGGTTAATTTCCTTATGCATATGCGTCAAGCATTTATGCGGATTTGTCTGGATAAACTTTTAACAGTTACAGATTCATGTGCGATAGCTCTTACATAAATCGAATTATTTTTTTCTTTTTCTCTTTTTCTTCTCATGCCAACAGATTTAAATACAATATAAAAGATCTTGAAATGCTATAATAGGAATGTCTCTCAAACATTTATTTGTTAGTTCTTTACATTTTAAATATAAAAGACATTAGGCTTGTTCTTTTTAACTGAACTTCCTGCACTAGTGTACACTGAAAATGAAAGATATTTAAGTATTCGATGGAAAGAGAAGAAAGTGAATTAGTGTACACTAATTCAACTAAAAAGAACAAATATTACTTTGAAATAGTTGTTAATAATATATCATCTCATAGATAAAGAATTGTAAAAAAAAGAGAGAACTATTAAGTACATATATGAGAGTTATGCATAACATTTAGAAAAGCATAATAATATATTCTGTTGCATTCTTCGCAAATTGACAAAATGTATTCCGTGGTTGATCACGTTGATGGATAAGAAACATAAAGAAAAAAAAACAATCCGTATTAAAGGCTAATCTTCAATCTACATACATATATATCTATGGATATAAATTATATAGCAAAGGACGACGTGCGCTATCGGGAAAAGAAACGCGTATCTTCTCTTTAGCACACGTCCCAATAGCACACGGCAACGTGCGCTATCGAGAAAAGAATCGCATATTTTCTTATAAGCACACGGCGACGTGCGCTAACGGGAAAAGAAACGCATATTTTCTCGTTAGCACACGAAGATGTGCGCTATCGGGAAAGAAACGCATATTTTCTCTTTAGCACATGTCCCAATAGCACACGGCGACGTGCGCTATCGGGAAAAAAACGCGTATCTTCTCTTTAGCACACGTCCCAATAGCACACGGCGACGTGCGCTATCGGGAAAAAAACGCGTATTTTCTCTTTAGCACACGTCCCAATAGCACACGGCGACGTGCGCTATCGGGAAAAGAAACGCATATTTTCTCGTTAGCACACGAAGATGTGCGCTATCGGGAAAGAAACGCATATTTTCTCTTTAGCACATGTCCCAATAGCACACGGCGACGTGCGCTATCGGGAAAAGAAACGCATATTTTCTCTTTAGCACACGTCCCAATAGCACACGGCGACGTGCGCTATCGGGAAAAGAAACGCGTATCTTGTCTTTAGCACACGTCCCAATAGCACACGGCGACGTGCACTATCGGGAAAGAAACGCGTATCATCTCTTTAGCACACGTCCCAATAGCACACGGCGACGTGCGCTATCGGGAAAAAACGCGTATCTTCTCTTTAGCACACGTCCCAATAGCACACGGCGACGTGCGCTATCGGGAAAAGAAACGCATATTTTCTCGTTAGCACACGAAGATGTGCGCTATCGGGAAAAGAAACGCGTATCTTCTCTTTAGCACACGTCCCAATAGCACACGGCGACGTGCGCTATCGGGAAAAGAAACGCGTATCTTTCTCTTTAGCACACGTCCCAATAGCACACGACGACGTGCGCTATCGGGAAAAGAAACGCATATTTTCTCGTTAGCACACGAAGATGTGCGCTATCGGGAAAGAAACGCTTATTTTCTCTTTAGCACACGTCCCAATAGCACACGGCGACGTGCGCTATCGGGAAAAAAAACGCATATTTTCTCGTTAGCACAAGAAGATGTGCGCTATCGGGTAAGAAACGCATATTTTCTCTTTAGCACACGTCCCAATAGCACACGGCGACGTGCGCTATCGGGAAAAGAAACGCATATTTTCTCTTTAGCACACGTCCCAATAGCACACGGCGACGTGCGCTATCGGGAAAAGAAATATTTTCGCACACGTCCCAATAGCACACGGCGACGTGCGCTATCGGAAAAAGAAACGCATATCTTTAGCACACGGCCCACACAACGACATGCGCTATCGGGAAAAGAAACGCATATCTTCTCTTTAGCACACGTCCCAATAGCACACGGCGACGTGCGCTATCGGGAAAAGAAACGCATATTTTCTCGTTAGCACACGAAGATGTGCGCTATCGGGAAAAGAAACGCATATCTTCTCTTTAGCACACGTCCCAATAGCACACGACGACGTGCGCTATCGGGAAAAGAAACGCATATTTTCTCGTTAGCACGAGAAGATGTGCGCTATCGGGAAAGAAACGCATATATTCTCTTTAGCACACGTCCCAATAGCACACGGCGACGTGCGCTATCGGGAAAAGAAACGCATATTTTCTCGTTAGCACACGAAGATTTGCGCTATCGGGATAGAAACGCATATTTTCTCTTTAGCACACGTCCCAATAGCACACGGCGACGTGCGCTATCGGGAAAGAAACGCATATTTTCCCTTTAGCACACGTCCCAATAGCACACGGCGACGTGCGCTATCGGGAAAAGAATCGCTTATTTTCTCTTTAGCACACGTCCCAATAGCACACGGCGACGTGCGCTATCGGGAAAAGAAACGCATATTTTCTCGTTAGCACACAAAGATGTGCGCTATCGGGAAAGAAACGCATATTTTCTCTTTAGCACACGTCCCAATAGCACACGGCGACGTGCGCTATCGGGAAAAGAAACGCATATTTTCTCTTTAGCACACGTCCCAATAGCACACAGCGACGTGCGCTATCGGGAAAAGAATCGCATATTTTCTCTTTAGCACACGTCCCAATAGCACACGGCGACGTGCGCTATCGGGAAAAGAAACGCATATTTTCTCGTTAGCACACGAAGATGTGCGCTATCGGGAAAGAAACGCATATTTTCTCGTTAACACACGAAGATGTGCGCTATCGGGAAAGAAACGCTTATTTTCTCTTTAGCACACGTCCCACTAGCACACGGCGACGTGCGCTATCGGGAAAAGAAACGCATATTTTCTCTTTAGCACACGTCCCAATAGCACACGGCGACGTGCGCTATCGGGAAAAGAAACGCATATTTTCTCGTTAACACACGAAGATGTGCGCTATCGGGATAGAAACGCTTATTTTCTCTTTAGCACACGTCCCACTAGCACACGGCGACGTGCGCTATCGGGAAAAGAATCGCATATTTTCTCTTTAGCACACATCCCAATAACACACGGCGACGTGCGCTATCGGGAAAAGAAACGCATATTTTCTCGTTAGCACACGAAGATGTGCGCTATCGGGAAAGAAACGCATATCTTCTCTTTAGCACACGTCCCAATAACACAAGGCGACGTGCGCTATCGGGAAAAGGAACGCATATTTTCTCTTTAGCACACGTCCCAATAGCACACGGCGACGTGCGCTATCGGGAAAAGAAACGCATATTTTCTCGTTAACACACGAAGATGTGCGCTATCGGGATAGAAACGCTTATTTTCTCTTTAGCACACGTCCCAATAGCACACGGCGACGTGCGCTATCGGGAAAAGAATCGCATATTTTTGCTGTAGCACACGTCCCAATTACACACGGCGACGTGCGCTATCGGGAAAAGGAACGCATATTTTCTCTTTAGCACACGTCCCAATAGCACACGGCGACATGCGCTATCGGGAAAAGAAACGCATATTTTCTCGTTAACACACGCCGACGTGCGCTATCGGGAAAAGAATCGCATATTTTCTCTTTAGCACACGTCCCAATAACACAAGGCGACGTGCGCTATCGGGAAAGAAACGCATATCTTCTCTTTAGCACACATCCCAATAGCACACGGCGACGTGCGCTATCGGGAAAAGAAAATCTTATCTTTTCTTTAGCACACGTCCCAATAGCACGCGGCGACGTGCGCTATCGGGAAAGAATCGCATATTTTCTCTTTAGCACACTTCTCAATAGCACACGGCGACGTGCGCTATCGAGAAAAGAAACTCATATTTTCTCGTTAGCACACGAAAATGTGCGCTATCGGGAAAGAAACGCATATTTTCTCTTTAGCACACGTCCCAATAGCACACGGCGACGTGCGCTATCGAAAAAGAAACGTATATGTTCTCGTTAGCACACGTCCCAATAGCACACGGCGGCGTGCGCTATCGGGACGTGGGCTATCGAGAAAAAAGAATTAAAATAATGTGCGTTATCGGAACAATGTGTTTTTTTATTGTGTGCTATTGGGATAATGCGCGTTTTACTTTGTGCGCTATCGGGATGATGCGCAATTTACTTTGTGCGCTATCGGGATGATGCGCCATTTACTTTGTGCGCTATCGGGACGTGTGCAAAAGGCATGTGGGCTATCGGGAATTAAGTTAAATTTTTTGTGTGCTATCGGGATGTGGGCTATCGCACCGTGCGCTAACGGGACCCTCCCGTGAGGTATATCGAAAGTTTTCATAACACATCAAGGAAATGGAGGAACAACGCTTCTCGGCACACAGAGTTAAGATCGCTATGTACGCAAGTTTCCTTCGTTCGGAACGACTTAGTTACGTGCCCGTAAGCGAGATTTGCCGAAAATTTTCATAACACATCAAGGAAATTGAGGAACAACGCTTCTCGGCTTACAAAGCTAAGATGGAAGTGTACGCAAGTTTCCTTCGTTCGGAACGACATTGTTACGTACCTGTAAGTGAGATATACCGAAAGTTTTCATAACAAATCAAGGAAATTGAGGAACAACGCTTCTCGGCACACAGAGCTAAGATCGCTATGTACGCAAGTTTACTTCGTTCGGAACGACTTAGTTACGTGCCTGTAAGCGAGATTTGCCGAAAATTTTCATAACACATCAAGGAAATAGAGGAACAACGCTTCTCGGCACACAGAGCTAAGATCGCTTTGTACGCAAATTTCCTTCGTTCGGAACGACTTAGTTACGTACCTGTAAGTGAGATATACCGAAAGTTTTCATAACACATCAAGAAAATTGAGGAACAACGCTTCTCGGCTTACAAAGCTAAGATGGAAGTGTACGCAAGTTTCCTTCGTTCGGAACGACATAGTTACGTACCTGTAAGTGAGATATACCGAAAATTTTCATAACACATCAAGGAAATGGAGGAACAACGCTTCTCGGCTCACAGAGATAAGATCGCTATGTACGCAAGTTTCCTTCGTTCGGAACGACTTAGTTACGTGCCTGTAAGCGAGATTTGCCGAAAATTTTCATAACACATCAAGGAAATTGAGGAACAACGCTTCTCGGCACACAGAGCTAAGATCGCTATGTACGCAAGTTTCCTTCGTTCGGAACGACTTAGTTACGTGCCTGTAAGCGAGATTTGCCGAAAAATTTCATAACACATCAAGGAAATAGAGAAACAACGCTTCTCGGCATACACAGCTAAGAACGCTATGTACGCAAGTTTCCTTCGTTCGGAACGACTTAGTTACGTACCTGTAAGTGAGATTTGAAGAAAATTTTCATAACACATCAAAGAAATTGAGAAACAACGCTTCTCGGCACACAGAGCTAAGATCGCTATGTACGCAAGTTTCCTTCGTTCGGAACGACTTAGTTACGTACCTGTAAGTGAGATATACCGAAAGTTTTCATAACACATCAAGAAAATTGAGGAACAACGCTTCTCGGCACACAGAGCTAAGATCACTATGTACGCAAGTTTCCTTCGTTCGGAACGACTTAGTTACGTGTCTGTAAGCGAGATTTGCCGAAAATTTTCATAACACATCAAGGAAATAGAGAAACAACGCTTCTCGGCACACAGAGCTAAGATCGCTATGTACGCAAGTTTCCTTCGTTCGGAACGACTTAGTTACGTACCTGTAAGTGAGATATACCGAAAGTTTTCATAACACATCAAGGAAATTGAGGAACAACGCTTCTCGGCTCACAGAGATAAGATCGCTATGTACGCAAGTTTCCTTCGTTCGGAACGACTTAGTTACGTACCTGTAAGTGAGATATACCGAAAGTTTTCATAACACATCAAGGAAATGGAGGAACAACGCTTCTCGGCACACAGAGCTAAGATCGCTATGTACGCAAGTTTCCTTCGTTCGGAACGACTTAGTTACGTGCCTGTAAGCGAGATTTGCCGAAAATTTTCATAACACATCAAGGAAATAGAGGAACAACGCTTCTCGGCACACAGAGCTAAGATCGCTATGTACGCAAGTTTCCTTCGTTCGGAACGACTTAGTTACGTGCCTGTAAGCGAGATTTGCCGAAAATTTTCATAACACATCAAGGAAATTGAGGAACAACGCTTCTCGGCACACAGAGCTAAGATCGCTATGTACGCAAGTTTCCTTCGTTCGGAACGACTTAGTTACGTACCTGTAAGTGAGATATACCGAAAGTTTTCATAACACATCAAGAAAATTGAGGAACAACGCTTCTCGGATTACAAAGCTAAGATGGAAGTGTACGCAAGTTTCCTTCGTTCGGAACGACTTAGTTACGTGCCTGTAAGCGAGATTTGCCGAAAATTTTCATAACACATCAAGGAAATTGAGGAACAACGCTTCTCGGCACACAGAGCTAAGATCGCTATGTACGCAAGTTTCCTTCGTTCGGAACGACTTAGTTACGTACCTGTAAGTGAGATATACCGAAAGTTTTCATAACACATCAAGGAAATTGAGGAACAACGCTTCTCGGCTTACAAAGCTAAGATGGAAGTGTACGCAAGTTTCCTTCGTTCGGAACGACTTAGTTACGTGCCTGTAAGCGAGATTTGCCGAAAGTTTTCATAACACATCAAGGAAATTGAGGAACAACGCTTCTCGGCACACAGAGCTAAGATCGCTATGTACGCAAGTTTCCTTCGTTCGGAACGACTTAGTTACGTGCCTGTAAGCGAGACTTGCCGAAAATTTTCATAACACATCAAGGAAATTGAGGAACAACGCTTCTCGGCACACAGAGCTAAGATCGCTATGTACGCAAGTTTCCTTCGTTCGGAACGACTTAGTTACGTACCTGTAAGTGAGATATACCGAAAGTTTTCATAACACATCAAGGAAATTGAGGAACAACGCTTCTCGGCACACAGAGCTAAGATCGCTATGTACGCAAGTTTCCTTCGTTCGGAACGACTTAGTTACGTGCCTGTAAGCGAGATTTGCCGAAAATTTTCATAACACATCAAGGAAATTGAGGAACAACGCTTCTCGGCACACAGAGCTAAGATCGCTATGTACGCAAGTTTCCTTCGTTCGGAACGACTTAGTTACGTACCTGTAAGTGAGATATACCGAAAGTTTTCATAACACATCAAGAAAATTGAGGAACAACGCTTCTCGGCTTACAAAGCTAAGATGGAAGTGTACGCAAGTTTCCTTCGTTCGGAACGACTTAGTTACGTTCCTGTAAGTGAGATTTGCCGAAAATTTTCATAACACATCAAGGAAATTGAGGAACAACGCTTCTCGGCTCACAGAGCTAAGATCGCTATGTACGCAAGTTTCCTTCGTTCGGAACGACTTAGTTACGTGCCTGTAAGCGAGATTTGCCGAAAATTTTCATAACGCTTCTCGGCTTACAAAGCTAAGATGGAAGTGTACGCAAGTTTCCTTCGTTCGGAACGACTTAGTTACGTGCCTGTAAGCGAGATTTGCCGAAAATTTTCATAACACATCAAGGAAATTGAGGAACAACGCTTCTCGGCACACAGAGCTAAGATCGCTATGTACGCAAGTTTCCTTCGTTCGGAACGACTTAGTTACGTACCTGTAAGTGAGATATACCGAAAGTTTTCATAACACATCAAGGAAATTGAGGAACAACGCTTCTCGGCACACAGAGCTAAGATCGCTATGTACGCAAGTTTCCTTCGTTCGGAACGACTTAGTTACGTACCTGTAAGTGAGATATACCGAAAGTTTTCATAACACATCAAGGAAATTGAGGAACAACGCTTCTCGGCACACAGAGCTAAGATCGCTATGTACGCAAGTTTCCTTCGTTCGGAACGACTTAGTTACGTACCTGTAAGTGAGATATACCGAAAGATTTCATAACACATCAAGGAAATTGAGGAACAACGCTTCTCGGCACACAGAGCTAAGATCGCTATGTACGCAAGTTTCCTTCGTTCGGAACGACTTAGTTACGTACCTGTAAGTGAGATATACCGAAAGTTTTCATAACACATCAAGGAAATTGAGGAACAACGCTTCTCGGCACACAGAGCTAAGATCGCTATGTACGCAAGTTTCCTTCGTTCGGAACGACTTAGTTACGTGCCTGTAAGCGAGATTTGCCGAAAATTTTCATAACACATCAAGGAAATTGAGGAACAACGCTTCTCGGCTTACAGAGCTAAGATCGCTATGTACGCAAGTTTCCTTCGTTCGGAACGACTTAGTTACGTACCTGTAAGTGAGATATACCGAAAGTTTTCATAACACATCAAGGAAATTGAGGAACAACGCTTCTCGGCACACAGAGCTAAGATCGCTATGTACGCAAGTTTCCTTCGTTCGGAACGACTTAGTTACGTGCCTGTAAGCGAGATTTGCCGAAAATTTTCATAACACATCAAGGAAATTGAGGAACAACGCTTCTCGGCACACAGAGCTAAGATCGCTATGTACGCAAGTTTCCTTCGTTCGGAACGACTTAGTTACGTACCTGTAAGTGAGATATACCGAAAGTTTTCATAACACATCAAGGAAATTGAGGAACAACGCTTCTCGGCACACAGAGCTAAGATCGCTATGTACGCAAGTTTCCTTCGTTCGGAACGACTTAGTTACGTGCCTGTAAGCGAGATTTGCCGAAAATTTTCATAACACATCAAGGAAATTGAGGAACAACGCTTCTCGGCACACAGAGCTAAGATCGCTATGTACGCAAGTTTCCTTCGTTCGGAACGACTTAGTTACGTACCTGTAAGTGAGATATACCGAAAGTTTTCATAACACATCAAGGAAATTGAGGAACAACGCTTCTCGGCTTACAGAGCTAAGATCGCTAGTGTACGCAAGTTTCCTTCGTTCGGAACGACTTAGTTACGTGCCTGTAAGCGAGATTTGCCGAAAATTTTCATAACACATCAAGGAAATTGAGGAACAACGCTTCTCGGCACACAGAGCTAAGATCGCTATGTACGCAAGTTTCCTTCGTTCGGAACGACTTAGTTACGTACCTGTAAGTGAGATATACCGAAAATTTTCATAACACATCAAGGAAATTGAGGAACAACGCTTCTCGGCACACAGAGCTAAGATCGCTATGTACGCAAGTTTCCTTCGTTCGGAACGACTTAGTTACGTACCTGTAAGTGAGATATACCGAAAATTTTCATAACACATCAAGGAAATTGAGGAACAACGCTTCTCGGCACACAGAGCTAAGATCGCTATGTACGCAAGTTTCCTTCGTTCGGAACGACTTAGTTACGTGCCTGTAAGCGAGATTTGCCGAAAATTTTCATAACACATCAAGGAAATTGAGGAACAACGCTTCTCGGCACACAGAGCTAAGATCGCTATGTACGCAAGTTTCCTTCGTTCGGAACGACTTAGTTACGTACCTGTAAGTGAGATATACCGAAAGTTTTCATAACACATCAAGAAAATTGAGGAACAACGCTTCTCGGCACACAGAGCTAAGATCGCTATGTACGCAAGTTTCCTTCGTTCGGAACGACTTAGTTACGTGCCTGTAAGTGAGATTTGCCGAAAATTTTCATAACACATCAAGGAAATTGAGGAACAACGCTTCTCGGCACACAGAGCTAAGATCGCTATGTTTCCTTCGTTCGGAACGACTTAGTTACGTGCCTGTAAGTGAGATTTGCCGAAAGTTTTCATAACACATCAAGGAAATTGAGGAACAACGCTTCTCGGCACACAGAGCTAAGATCGCTATGTACGCAAGTTTCCTTCGTTCGGAACGACTTAGTTACGTACCTGTAAGTGAGATATACCGAAAGTTTTCATAACACATCAAGAAAATTGAGGAACAACGCTTCTCGGCTCACAGAGCTAAGATCGAATGTACGCAAGTTTCCTTCGTTCGGAACGACTTAGTTACGTGCCTGTAAGTGAGATTTGCCGAAAATTTTCATAACACATCAAGGAAATTGAGGAACAACGCTTCTCGGCTCACAGAGCTAAGATCGCTATGTACGCAAGTTTCCTTCGTTCGGAACGACTTAGTTACGTGCCTGTAAGCGAGATTTGCCGAAAATTTTCATAACACATCAAGGAAATTGAGGAACAACGCTTCTCGGCACACAGAGCTAAGATCGCTATGTACGCAAGTTTCCTTCGTTCGGAACGACTTAGTTACGTACCTGTAAGTGAGATTTGCCGAAAGTTTTCATAACACATCAAGGAAATTGAGGAACAACGCTTCTCGGCACACAGAGCTAAGATCGCTATGTACGCAAGTTTCCTTCGTTCGGAACGACTTAGTTACGTGCCTGTAAGCGAGATTTGCCGAAAATTTTCATAACACATCAAGGAAATTGAGGAACAACGCTTCTCGGCACACAGAGCTAAGATCGCTATGTACGCAAGTTTCCTTCGTTCGGAACGACTTAGTTACGTACCTGTAAGTGAGATATACCGAAAGTTTTCATAACACATCAAGGAAATTGAGGAACAACGCTTCTCGGCTTACAAAGCTAAGATCGAATGTACGCAAGTTTCCTTCGTTCGGAACGACTTAGTTACGTGCCTGTAAGCGAGATTTGCCGAAAATTTTCATAACACATCAAGGAAATAGAGGAACGAC
>JAXRKO010001532.1:0-15557 GCA_037039905.1 Formica aserva
TAACCTAACTAACCTAACTAACCTAACCTAACTACCTAACCTAACCTAACCTAACTACTAACCTAACCTTAACTTAACTTAACCTAACCTAACTTAACCTAACTAACTAACCTTAACCTAACCTAACCTAACCTAACCTTAACCTAACCTAACCTAACCTAACCTAACTTAACTTACCTTAACCTAACCTAACCTAACCTAACTTAACCTAACCTAACCTAACCTAACCTAACCTAACCTAACCTAACTTAACCTAACCTAACTACCTAACCTAACCTAACCTAACCTAACCTAACCTAACCTAACCTAACCTAACCTAACTAACTAACCTAACCTAACCTAACTTAACTAACCTAACCTAACTTAACCTAACCTTAACCTTACCTAACCTAACTTAACTAACCTAACCTAACCTAACCTAACCTAACCTAACCTAACTTAACTAACCTAACCTAACCTAACCTAACCTAACCTAACCTAACTAACCTAACCTAACCTAACCTAACTAACCTAACCTAACCTAACCTAACCTAACTAACCTAACCTAACCTAACCTAACTAACCTAACCTAACTAACCTAACCTAACCTAACCTAACCTAACCTAACCTAACTTAACCTAACCTAACCTAACCTAACCTAACCTAACCTAACCTAACCTAACCTAACCTAACCTAACTTAACCTAACCTAACCTAACCTAACCTAACCTAACCTAACCTAACCTAACCTAACCTAACCTAACTAACCTACCTAACCTAACCTAACCTAACCTAACCTAACCTAACTACTAACTAACCTAACCTAACCTAACCTAACCTAACCTAACCTAACCTAACCTAACCTAACCTAACCTAACCTAACCTAACCTAACCTAACCTAACTAACCTAACCTAACCTAACCTAACCTAACCTAACCTAACCTAACCTAACCTAACCTAACCTAACCTAACCTAACCTAACCTAACCTAACCTAACCTAACCTAACCTAACCTAACCTAACCTAACCTAACCTAACCTAACCTAACCTACCTAACTAACCTAACCTAACCTACCTAACCTAACCTAACCTAACCTAACCTAACCTAACCTACCTAACCTAACCTAACCTAACCTAACCTAACCTAACCTAACCTAACCTAACCTAACCTAACCTAACCTAACCTAACCTAACCTAACCTAACCTAACCTAACCTAACCTAACCTAACCTAACCTAACCTAACCTAACCTAACCTAACCTAACTACCTAACCTAACCTAACCTAACCTAACCTAACCTAACCTAACCTAACCTAACCTAACCTAACCTAACTAACCTAACCTAACCTAACTAACCTAACCTAACCTAACCTAACCTAACCTAACCTAACCTAACCTAACCTAACCTAACCTAACCTAACCTAACCTAACCTAACCTAACCTAACCTAACCTAACCTAACCTAACCTAACCTAACCTAACCTAACCTAACCTAACCTAACCTAACCTAACCTAACCTAACCTAACCTAACCTAACCTAACCTAACCTAACCTAACCTAACCTAACCTAACCTAACCTAACCTAACCTAACCTAACCTAACCTAACCTAACCTAACCTAACCTAACCTAACCTAACCTAACCTAACCTAACCTAACCTAACCTAACCTAACCTAACCTAACCTAACCTAACCTAACCTAACCTAACCTAACCTAACCTAACCTAACCTAACCTAACCTAACCTAACCTAACCTAACCTAACCTAACCTAACCTAACCTAACCTAACCTAACCTAACCTAACCTAACCTAACCTAACCTAACCTAACCTAACCTAACCTAACCTAACCTAACCTAACCTAACCTAACCTAACCTAACCTAACCTAACCTAACCTAACCTAACCTAACCTAACCTAACCTAACCTAACCTAACCTAACCTAACCTAACCTAACCTAACCTAACCTAACCTAACCTAACCTAACCTAACCTAACCTAACCTAACCTAACCTAACCTAACCTAACCTAACCTAACCTAACCTAACCTAACCTAACCTAACCTAACCTAACCTAACCTAACCTAACCTAACCTAACCTAACCTAACCTAACCTAACCTAACCTAACCTAACCTAACCTAACCTAACCTAACCTAACCTAACCTAACCTAACCTAACCTAACCTAACCTAACCTAACCTAACCTAACCTAACCTAACCTAACCTAACCTAACCTAACCTAACCTAACCTAACCTAACCTAACCTAACCTAACCTAACCTAACCTAACCTAACCTAACCTAACCTAACCTAACCTAACCTAACCTAACCTAACCTAACCTAACCTAACCTAACCTAACCTAACCTAACCTAACCTAACCTAACCTAACCTAACCTAACCTAACCTAACCTAACCTAACCTAACCTAACCTAACCTAACCTAACCTAACCTAACCTAACCTAACCTAACCTAACCTAACCTAACCTAACCTAACCTAACCTAACCTAACCTAACCTAACCTAACCTAACCTAACCTAACCTAACCTAACCTAACCTAACCTAACCTAACCTAACCTAACCTAACCTAACCTAACCTAACCTAACCTAACCTAACCTAACCTAACCTAACCTAACCTAACCTAACCTAACCTAACCTAACCTAACCTAACCTAACCTAACCTAACCTAACCTAACCTAACCTAACCTAACCTAACCTAACCTAACCTAACCTAACCTAACCTAACCTAACCTAACCTAACCTAACCTAACCTAACCTAACCTAACCTAACCTAACCTAACCTAACCTAACCTAACCTAACCTAACCTAACCTAACCTAACCTAACCTAACCTAACCTAACCTAACCTAACCTAACCTAACCTAACCTAACCTAACCTAACCTAACCTAACCTAACCTAACCTAACCTAACCTAACCTAACCTAACCTAACCTAACCTAACCTAACCTAACCTAACCTAACCTAACCTAACCTAACCTAACCTAACCTAACCTAACCTAACCTAACCTAACCTAACCTAACCTAACCTAACCTAACCTAACCTAACCTAACCTAACCTAACCTAACCTAACCTAACCTAACCTAACCTAACCTAACCTAACCTAACCTAACCTAACCTAACCTAACCTAACCTAACCTAACCTAACCTAACCTAACCTAACCTAACCTAACCTAACCTAACCTAACCTAACCTAACCTAACCTAACCTAACCTAACCTAACCTAACCTAACCTAACCTAACCTAACCTAACCTAACCTAACCTAACCTAACCTAACCTAACCTAACCTAACCTAACCTAACCTAACCTAACCTAACCTAACCTAACCTAACCTAACCTAACCTAACCTAACCTAACCTAACCTAACCTAACCTAACCTAACCTAACCTAACCTAACCTAACCTAACCTAACCTAACCTAACCTAACCTAACCTAACCTAACCTAACCTAACCTAACCTAACCTAACCTAACCTAACCTAACCTAACCTAACCTAACCTAACCTAACCTAACCTAACCTAACCTAACCTAACCTAACCTAACCTAACCTAACCTAACCTAACCTAACCTAACCTAACCTAACCTAACCTAACCTAACCTAACCTAACCTAACCTAACCTAACCTAACCTAACCTAACCTAACCTAACCTAACCTAACCTAACCTAACCTAACCTAACCTAACCTAACCTAACCTAACCTAACCTAACCTAACCTAACCTAACCTAACCTAACCTAACCTAACCTAACCTAACCTAACCTAACCTAACCTAACCTAACCTAACCTAACCTAACCTAACCTAACCTAACCTAACCTAACCTAACCTAACCTAACCTAACCTAACCTAACCTAACCTAACCTAACCTAACCTAACCTAACCTAACCTAACCTAACCTAACCTAACCTAACCTAACCTAACCTAACCTAACCTAACCTAACCTAACCTAACCTAACCTAACCTAACCTAACCTAACCTAACCTAACCTAACCTAACCTAACCTAACCTAACCTAACCTAACCTAACCTAACCTAACCTAACCTAACCTAACCTAACCTAACCTAACCTAACCTAACCTAACCTAACCTAACCTAACCTAACCTAACCTAACCTAACCTAACCTAACCTAACCTAACCTAACCTAACCTAACCTAACCTAACCTAACCTAACCTAACCTAACCTAACCTAACCTAACCTAACCTAACCTAACCTAACCTAACCTAACCTAACCTAACCTAACCTAACCTAACCTAACCTAACCTAACCTAACCTAACCTAACCTAACCTAACCTAACCTAACCTAACCTAACCTAACCTAACCTAACCTAACCTAACCTAACCTAACCTAACCTAACCTAACCTAACCTAACCTAACCTAACCTAACCTAACCTAACCTAACCTAACCTAACCTAACCTAACCTAACCTAACCTAACCTAACCTAACCTAACCTAACCTAACCTAACCTAACCTAACCTAACCTAACCTAACCTAACCTAACCTAACCTAACCTAACCTAACCTAACCTAACCTAACCTAACCTAACCTAACCTAACCTAACCTAACCTAACCTAACCTAACCTAACCTAACCTAACCTAACCTAACCTAACCTAACCTAACCTAACCTAACCTAACCTAACCTAACCTAACCTAACCTAACCTAACCTAACCTAACCTAACCTAACCTAACCTAACCTAACCTAACCTAACCTAACCTAACCTAACCTAACCTAACCTAACCTAACCTAACCTAACCTAACCTAACCTAACCTAACCTAACCTAACCTAACCTAACCTAACCTAACCTAACCTAACCTAACCTAACCTAACCTAACCTAACCTAACCTAACCTAACCTAACCTAACCTAACCTAACCTAACCTAACCTAACCTAACCTAACCTAACCTAACCTAACCTAACCTAACCTAACCTAACCTAACCTAACCTAACCTAACCTAACCTAACCTAACCTAACCTAACCTAACCTAACCTAACCTAACCTAACCTAACCTAACCTAACCTAACCTAACCTAACCTAACCTAACCTAACCTAACCTAACCTAACCTAACCTAACCTAACCTAACCTAACCTAACCTAACCTAACCTAACCTAACCTAACCTAACCTAACCTAACCTAACCTAACCTAACCTAACCTAACCTAACCTAACCTAACCTAACCTAACCTAACCTAACCTAACCTAACCTAACCTAACCTAACCTAACCTAACCTAACCTAACCTAACCTAACCTAACCTAACCTAACCTAACCTAACCTAACCTAACCTAACCTAACCTAACCTAACCTAACCTAACCTAACCTAACCTAACCTAACCTAACCTAACCTAACCTAACCTAACCTAACCTAACCTAACCTAACCTAACCTAACCTAACCTAACCTAACCTAACCTAACCTAACCTAACCTAACCTAACCTAACCTAACCTAACCTAACCTAACCTAACCTAACCTAACCTAACCTAACCTAACCTAACCTAACCTAACCTAACCTAACCTAACCTAACCTAACCTAACCTAACCTAACCTAACCTAACCTAACCTAACCTAACCTAACCTAACCTAACCTAACCTAACCTAACCTAACCTAACCTAACCTAACCTAACCTAACCTAACCTAACCTAACCTAACCTAACCTAACCTAACCTAACCTAACCTAACCTAACCTAACCTAACCTAACCTAACCTAACCTAACCTAACCTAACCTAACCTAACCTAACCTAACCTAACCTAACCTAACCTAACCTAACCTAACCTAACCTAACCTAACCTAACCTAACCTAACCTAACCTAACCTAACCTAACCTAACCTAACCTAACCTAACCTAACCTAACCTAACCTAACCTAACCTAACCTAACCTAACCTAACCTAACCTAACCTAACCTAACCTAACCTAACCTAACCTAACCTAACCTAACCTAACCTAACCTAACCTAACCTAACCTAACCTAACCTAACCTAACCTAACCTAACCTAACCTAACCTAACCTAACCTAACCTAACCTAACCTAACCTAACCTAACCTAACCTAACCTAACCTAACCTAACCTAACCTAACCTAACCTAACCTAACCTAACCTAACCTAACCTAACCTAACCTAACCTAACCTAACCTAACCTAACCTAACCTAACCTAACCTAACCTAACCTAACCTAACCTAACCTAACCTAACCTAACCTAACCTAACCTAACCTAACCTAACCTAACCTAACCTAACCTAACCTAACCTAACCTAACCTAACCTAACCTAACCTAACCTAACCTAACCTAACCTAACCTAACCTAACCTAACCTAACCTAACCTAACCTAACCTAACCTAACCTAACCTAACCTAACCTAACCTAACCTAACCTAACCTAACCTAACCTAACCTAACCTAACCTAACCTAACCTAACCTAACCTAACCTAACCTAACCTAACCTAACCTAACCTAACCTAACCTAACCTAACCTAACCTAACCTAACCTAACCTAACCTAACCTAACCTAACCTAACCTAACCTAACCTAACCTAACCTAACCTAACCTAACCTAACCTAACCTAACCTAACCTAACCTAACCTAACCTAACCTAACCTAACCTAACCTAACCTAACCTAACCTAACCTAACCTAACCTAACCTAACCTAACCTAACCTAACCTAACCTAACCTAACCTAACCTAACCTAACCTAACCTAACCTAACCTAACCTAACCTAACCTAACCTAACCTAACCTAACCTAACCTAACCTAACCTAACCTAACCTAACCTAACCTAACCTAACCTAACCTAACCTAACCTAACCTAACCTAACCTAACCTAACCTAACCTAACCTAACCTAACCTAACCTAACCTAACCTAACCTAACCTAACCTAACCTAACCTAACCTAACCTAACCTAACCTAACCTAACCTAACCTAACCTAACCTAACCTAACCTAACCTAACCTAACCTAACCTAACCTAACCTAACCTAACCTAACCTAACCTAACCTAACCTAACCTAACCTAACCTAACCTAACCTAACCTAACCTAACCTAACCTAACCTAACCTAACCTAACCTAACCTAACCTAACCTAACCTAACCTAACCTAACCTAACCTAACCTAACCTAACCTAACCTAACCTAACCTAACCTAACCTAACCTAACCTAACCTAACCTAACCTAACCTAACCTAACCTAACCTAACCTAACCTAACCTAACCTAACCTAACCTAACCTAACCTAACCTAACCTAACCTAACCTAACCTAACCTAACCTAACCTAACCTAACCTAACCTAACCTAACCTAACCTAACCTAACCTAACCTAACCTAACCTAACCTAACCTAACCTAACCTAACCTAACCTAACCTAACCTAACCTAACCTAACCTAACCTAACCTAACCTAACCTAACCTAACCTAACCTAACCTAACCTAACCTAACCTAACCTAACCTAACCTAACCTAACCTAACCTAACCTAACCTAACCTAACCTAACCTAACCTAACCTAACCTAACCTAACCTAACCTAACCTAACCTAACCTAACCTAACCTAACCTAACCTAACCTAACCTAACCTAACCTAACCTAACCTAACCTAACCTAACCTAACCTAACCTAACCTAACCTAACCTAACCTAACCTAACCTAACCTAACCTAACCTAACCTAACCTAACCTAACCTAACCTAACCTAACCTAACCTAACCTAACCTAACCTAACCTAACCTAACCTAACCTAACCTAACCTAACCTAACCTAACCTAACCTAACCTAACCTAACCTAACCTAACCTAACCTAACCTAACCTAACCTAACCTAACCTAACCTAACCTAACCTAACCTAACCTAACCTAACCTAACCTAACCTAACCTAACCTAACCTAACCTAACCTAACCTAACCTAACCTAACCTAACCTAACCTAACCTAACCTAACCTAACCTAACCTAACCTAACCTAACCTAACCTAACCTAACCTAACCTAACCTAACCTAACCTAACCTAACCTAACCTAACCTAACCTAACCTAACCTAACCTAACCTAACCTAACCTAACCTAACCTAACCTAACCTAACCTAACCTAACCTAACCTAACCTAACCTAACCTAACCTAACCTAACCTAACCTAACCTAACCTAACCTAACCTAACCTAACCTAACCTAACCTAACCTAACCTAACCTAACCTAACCTAACCTAACCTAACCTAACCTAACCTAACCTAACCTAACCTAACCTAACCTAACCTAACCTAACCTAACCTAACCTAACCTAACCTAACCTAACCTAACCTAACCTAACCTAACCTAACCTAACCTAACCTAACCTAACCTAACCTAACCTAACCTAACCTAACCTAACCTAACCTAACCTAACCTAACCTAACCTAACCTAACCTAACCTAACCTAACCTAACCTAACCTAACCTAACCTAACCTAACCTAACCTAACCTAACCTAACCTAACCTAACCTAACCTAACCTAACCTAACCTAACCTAACCTAACCTAACCTAACCTAACCTAACCTAACCTAACCTAACCTAACCTAACCTAACCTAACCTAACCTAACCTAACCTAACCTAACCTAACCTAACCTAACCTAACCTAACCTAACCTAACCTAACCTAACCTAACCTAACCTAACCTAACCTAACCTAACCTAACCTAACCTAACCTAACCTAACCTAACCTAACCTAACCTAACCTAACCTAACCTAACCTAACCTAACCTAACCTAACCTAACCTAACCTAACCTAACCTAACCTAACCTAACCTAACCTAACCTAACCTAACCTAACCTAACCTAACCTAACCTAACCTAACCTAACCTAACCTAACCTAACCTAACCTAACCTAACCTAACCTAACCTAACCTAACCTAACCTAACCTAACCTAACCTAACCTAACCTAACCTAACCTAACCTAACCTAACCTAACCTAACCTAACCTAACCTAACCTAACCTAACCTAACCTAACCTAACCTAACCTAACCTAACCTAACCTAACCTAACCTAACCTAACCTAACCTAACCTAACCTAACCTAACCTAACCTAACCTAACCTAACCTAACCTAACCTAACCTAACCTAACCTAACCTAACCTAACCTAACCTAACCTAACCTAACCTAACCTAACCTAACCTAACCTAACCTAACCTAACCTAACCTAACCTAACCTAACCTAACCTAACCTAACCTAACCTAACCTAACCTAACCTAACCTAACCTAACCTAACCTAACCTAACCTAACCTAACCTAACCTAACCTAACCTAACCTAACCTAACCTAACCTAACCTAACCTAACCTAACCTAACCTAACCTAACCTAACCTAACCTAACCTAACCTAACCTAACCTAACCTAACCTAACCTAACCTAACCTAACCTAACCTAACCTAACCTAACCTAACCTAACCTAACCTAACCTAACCTAACCTAACCTAACCTAACCTAACCTAACCTAACCTAACCTAACCTAACCTAACCTAACCTAACCTAACCTAACCTAACCTAACCTAACCTAACCTAACCTAACCTAACCTAACCTAACCTAACCTAACCTAACCTAACCTAACCTAACCTAACCTAACCTAACCTAACCTAACCTAACCTAACCTAACCTAACCTAACCTAACCTAACCTAACCTAACCTAACCTAACCTAACCTAACCTAACCTAACCTAACCTAACCTAACCTAACCTAACCTAACCTAACCTAACCTAACCTAACCTAACCTAACCTAACCTAACCTAACCTAACCTAACCTAACCTAACCTAACCTAACCTAACCTAACCTAACCTAACCTAACCTAACCTAACCTAACCTAACCTAACCTAACCTAACCTAACCTAACCTAACCTAACCTAACCTAACCTAACCTAACCTAACCTAACCTAACCTAACCTAACCTAACCTAACCTAACCTAACCTAACCTAACCTAACCTAACCTAACCTAACCTAACCTAACCTAACCTAACCTAACCTAACCTAACCTAACCTAACCTAACCTAACCTAACCTAACCTAACCTAACCTAACCTAACCTAACCTAACCTAACCTAACCTAACCTAACCTAACCTAACCTAACCTAACCTAACCTAACCTAACCTAACCTAACCTAACCTAACCTAACCTAACCTAACCTAACCTAACCTAACCTAACCTAACCTAACCTAACCTAACCTAACCTAACCTAACCTAACCTAACCTAACCTAACCTAACCTAACCTAACCTAACCTAACCTAACCTAACCTAACCTAACCTAACCTAACCTAACCTAACCTAACCTAACCTAACCTAACCTAACCTAACCTAACCTAACCTAACCTAACCTAACCTAACCTAACCTAACCTAACCTAACCTAACCTAACCTAACCTAACCTAACCTAACCTAACCTAACCTAACCTAACCTAACCTAACCTAACCTAACCTAACCTAACCTAACCTAACCTAACCTAACCTAACCTAACCTAACCTAACCTAACCTAACCTAACCTAACCTAACCTAACCTAACCTAACCTAACCTAACCTAACCTAACCTAACCTAACCTAACCTAACCTAACCTAACCTAACCTAACCTAACCTAACCTAACCTAACCTAACCTAACCTAACCTAACCTAACCTAACCTAACCTAACCTAACCTAACCTAACCTAACCTAACCTAACCTAACCTAACCTAACCTAACCTAACCTAACCTAACCTAACCTAACCTAACCTAACCTAACCTAACCTAACCTAACCTAACCTAACCTAACCTAACCTAACCTAACCTAACCTAACCTAACCTAACCTAACCTAACCTAACCTAACCTAACCTAACCTAACCTAACCTAACCTAACCTAACCTAACCTAACCTAACCTAACCTAACCTAACCTAACCTAACCTAACCTAACCTAACCTAACCTAACCTAACCTAACCTAACCTAACCTAACCTAACCTAACCTAACCTAACCTAACCTAACCTAACCTAACCTAACCTAACCTAACCTAACCTAACCTAACCTAACCTAACCTAACCTAACCTAACCTAACCTAACCTAACCTAACCTAACCTAACCTAACCTAACCTAACCTAACCTAACCTAACCTAACCTAACCTAACCTAACCTAACCTAACCTAACCTAACCTAACCTAACCTAACCTAACCTAACCTAACCTAACCTAACCTAACCTAACCTAACCTAACCTAACCTAACCTAACCTAACCTAACCTAACCTAACCTAACCTAACCTAACCTAACCTAACCTAACCTAACCTAACCTAACCTAACCTAACCTAACCTAACCTAACCTAACCTAACCTAACCTAACCTAACCTAACCTAACCTAACCTAACCTAACCTAACCTAACCTAACCTAACCTAACCTAACCTAACCTAACCTAACCTAACCTAACCTAACCTAACCTAACCTAACCTAACCTAACCTAACCTAACCTAACCTAACCTAACCTAACCTAACCTAACCTAACCTAACCTAACCTAACCTAACCTAACCTAACCTAACCTAACCTAACCTAACCTAACCTAACCTAACCTAACCTAACCTAACCTAACCTAACCTAACCTAACCTAACCTAACCTAACCTAACCTAACCTAACCTAACCTAACCTAACCTAACCTAACCTAACCTAACCTAACCTAACCTAACCTAACCTAACCTAACCTAACCTAACCTAACCTAACCTAACCTAACCTAACCTAACCTAACCTAACCTAACCTAACCTAACCTAACCTAACCTAACCTAACCTAACCTAACCTAACCTAACCTAACCTAACCTAACCTAACCTAACCTAACCTAACCTAACCTAACCTAACCTAACCTAACCTAACCTAACCTAACCTAACCTAACCTAACCTAACCTAACCTAACCTAACCTAACCTAACCTAACCTAACCTAACCTAACCTAACCTAACCTAACCTAACCTAACCTAACCTAACCTAACCTAACCTAACCTAACCTAACCTAACCTAACCTAACCTAACCTAACCTAACCTAACCTAACCTAACCTAACCTAACCTAACCTAACCTAACCTAACCTAACCTAACCTAACCTAACCTAACCTAACCTAACCTAACCTAACCTAACCTAACCTAACCTAACCTAACCTAACCTAACCTAACCTAACCTAACCTAACCTAACCTAACCTAACCTAACCTAACCTAACCTAACCTAACCTAACCTAACCTAACCTAACCTAACCTAACCTAACCTAACCTAACCTAACCTAACCTAACCTAACCTAACCTAACCTAACCTAACCTAACCTAACCTAACCTAACCTAACCTAACCTAACCTAACCTAACCTAACCTAACCTAACCTAACCTAACCTAACCTAACCTAACCTAACCTAACCTAACCTAACCTAACCTAACCTAACCTAACCTAACCTAACCTAACCTAACCTAACCTAACCTAACCTAACCTAACCTAACCTAACCTAACCTAACCTAACCTAACCTAACCTAACCTAACCTAACCTAACCTAACCTAACCTAACCTAACCTAACCTAACCTAACCTAACCTAACCTAACCTAACCTAACCTAACCTAACCTAACCTAACCTAACCTAACCTAACCTAACCTAACCTAACCTAACCTAACCTAACCTAACCTAACCTAACCTAACCTAACCTAACCTAACCTAACCTAACCTAACCTAACCTAACCTAACCTAACCTAACCTAACCTAACCTAACCTAACCTAACCTAACCTAACCTAACCTAACCTAACCTAACCTAACCTAACCTAACCTAACCTAACCTAACCTAACCTAACCTAACCTAACCTAACCTAACCTAACCTAACCTAACCTAACCTAACCTAACCTAACCTAACCTAACCTAACCTAACCTAACCTAACCTAACCTAACCTAACCTAACCTAACCTAACCTAACCTAACCTAACCTAACCTAACCTAACCTAACCTAACCTAACCTAACCTAACCTAACCTAACCTAACCTAACCTAACCTAACCTAACCTAACCTAACCTAACCTAACCTAACCTAACCTAACCTAACCTAACCTAACCTAACCTAACCTAACCTAACCTAACCTAACCTAACCTAACCTAACCTAACCTAACCTAACCTAACCTAACCTAACCTAACCTAACCTAACCTAACCTAACCTAACCTAACCTAACCTAACCTAACCTAACCTAACCTAACCTAACCTAACCTAACCTAACCTAACCTAACCTAACCTAACCTAACCTAACCTAACCTAACCTAACCTAACCTAACCTAACCTAACCTAACCTAACCTAACCTAACCTAACCTAACCTAACCTAACCTAACCTAACCTAACCTAACCTAACCTAACCTAACCTAACCTAACCTAACCTAACCTAACCTAACCTAACCTAACCTAACCTAACCTAACCTAACCTAACCTAACCTAACCTAACCTAACCTAACCTAACCTAACCTAACCTAACCTAACCTAACCTAACCTAACCTAACCTAACCTAACCTAACCTAACCTAACCTAACCTAACCTAACCTAACCTAACCTAACCTAACCTAACCTAACCTAACCTAACCTAACCTAACCTAACCTAACCTAACCTAACCTAACCTAACCTAACCTAACCTAACCTAACCTAACCTAACCTAACCTAACCTAACCTAACCTAACCTAACCTAACCTAACCTAACCTAACCTAACCTAACCTAACCTAACCTAACCTAACCTAACCTAACCTAACCTAACCTAACCTAACCTAACCTAACCTAACCTAACCTAACCTAACCTAACCTAACCTAACCTAACCTAACCTAACCTAACCTAACCTAACCTAACCTAACCTAACCTAACCTAACCTAACCTAACCTAACCTAACCTAACCTAACCTAACCTAACCTAACCTAACCTAACCTAACCTAACCTAACCTAACCTAACCTAACCTAACCTAACCTAACCTAACCTAACCTAACCTAACCTAACCTAACCTAACCTAACCTAACCTAACCTAACCTAACCTAACCTAACCTAACCTAACCTAACCTAACCTAACCTAACCTAACCTAACCTAACCTAACCTAACCTAACCTAACCTAACCTAACCTAACCTAACCTAACCTAACCTAACCTAACCTAACCTAACCTAACCTAACCTAACCTAACCTAACCTAACCTAACCTAACCTAACCTAACCTAACCTAACCTAACCTAACCTAACCTAACCTAACCTAACCTAACCTAACCTAACCTAACCTAACCTAACCTAACCTAACCTAACCTAACCTAACCTAACCTAACCTAACCTAACCTAACCTAACCTAACCTAACCTAACCTAACCTAACCTAACCTAACCTAACCTAACCTAACCTAACCTAACCTAACCTAACCTAACCTAACCTAACCTAACCTAACCTAACCTAACCTAACCTAACCTAACCTAACCTAACCTAACCTAACCTAACCTAACCTAACCTAACCTAACCTAACCTAACCTAACCTAACCTAACCTAACCTAACCTAACCTAACCTAACCTAACCTAACCTAACCTAACCTAACCTAACCTAACCTAACCTAACCTA
Organism: Formica aserva; assembly: GCA_037039905.1. Lineage (NCBI taxonomy): Eukaryota > Metazoa > Arthropoda > Insecta > Hymenoptera > Formicidae > Formica > Formica aserva. Next base: position 14,566 of record JAXRKO010001532.1, read on the forward strand.
ACCTAACCTAACCTAACCTAACCTAACCTAACCTAACCTAACCTAACCTAACCTAACCTAACCTAACCTAACCTAACCTAACCTAACCTAACCTAACCTAACCTAACCTAACCTAACCTAACCTAACCTAACCTAACCTAACCTAACCTAACCTAACCTAACCTAACCTAACCTAACCTAACCTAACCTAACCTAACCTAACCTAACCTAACCTAACCTAACCTAACCTAACCTAACCTAACCTAACCTAACCTAACCTAACCTAACCTAACCTAACCTAACCTAACCTAACCTAACCTAACCTAACCTAACCTAACCTAACCTAACCTAACCTAACCTAACCTAACCTAACCTAACCTAACCTAACCTAACCTAACCTAACCTAACCTAACCTAACCTAACCTAACCTAACCTAACCTAACCTAACCTAACCTAACCTAACCTAACCTAACCTAACCTAACCTAACCTAACCTAACCTAACCTAACCTAACCTAACCTAACCTAACCTAACCTAACCTAACCTAACCTAACCTAACCTAACCTAACCTAACCTAACCTAACCTAACCTAACCTAACCTAACCTAACCTAACCTAACCTAACCTAACCTAACCTAACCTAACCTAACCTAACCTAACCTAACCTAACCTAACCTAACCTAACCTAACCTAACCTAACCTAACCTAACCTAACCTAACCTAACCTAACCTAACCTAACCTAACCTAACCTAACCTAACCTAACCTAACCTAACCTAACCTAACCTAACCTAACCTAACCTAACCTAACCTAACCTAACCTAACCTAACCTAACCTAACCTAACCTAACCTAACCTAACCTAACCTAACCTAACCTAACCTAACCTAACCTAACCTAACCTAACCTAACCTAACCTAACCTAACCTAACCTAACCTAACCTAACCTAACCTAACCTAACCTAACCTAACCTAACCTAACCTAACCTAACCTAACCTAACCTAACCTAACCTAAC
>JAXRKO010001533.1:2500-15545 GCA_037039905.1 Formica aserva
ATAGGTAACAAATAAATAATTAGATTAATCAAAAATAATCAACAAATGTCTTTAAAGGTAAATAAATACATAAATAAATAGATAAATAATTAAACATATTAGATTAAATAAATAGATAAATAAAGAAATAAATAAATATGTAATTAAATAGAAAAATAAATAAATAAATAGGAATATAAATTGTTAAATTAATTAATTAATTAAAATCGGTGCGTAATAAACTGATATTTGGCATTTAATATACATAAAATTTTGATCCATTTCGGATCTTGCTTAATATTTTTTGTATGTAGTGTGTGTAAAAACAATTATTTATTTTTTTAGATAATCAATGTGAGCTCTCGAAATTTGCAGGTTTTTTAAATAGTATTATTATTTTCTCAAGGCCGTCAAACGAGAAAACAAAAAGAAGAAAAAAGAAAAAGAGAGAGAGAGAAAAAGAAGAAGAAAATAGAGAAGGGAGAAACGAGAAAAGGAGACGAAGAATGCAAAGTACGTATCATAAATAAATAGATATAAAAATAAGTAAATAAATGGATAAAAAAATAAAGATATTAAAAATGTCAATGGGTATATTAAATAAAATTAAAGAAGAAGAAGTATAAGCAAAAGAGTGGGAGGGAGAGAGAAAGAGACAGAAGGAATAAAGGAGAATAAATATAATATCAGGTAGTAATATTGTTTAGTATTATTAAATATATTGTTTAATATTATTAAGAAATATTACTAAAAATTGTTAATATTATCTAATTTATTTAAAAGAAAGAGAGAGAAAAAGAGAAAGAAAGAGCGAAGGCAAAAAAAGGATAGTTTATTTTAAATTAAAGAAGAGGAAGAATAAGCAAAAGAGAAAGAGAGAGAGAGAGAAAGAGAGAGTTAAAATTAAAGAGAGAAGTATAAGCAAAAAGGAGGGTGGGAGAGAGAATGAGACAAAAGGAATAAAGAAGGAGAATAAATATAATATCAGGTAATAATATTGTTTAGTATTATTAAATATATTGTTAAATATTATTAAGAAATATTACTAAAAATTGTTAATATTATCTAATTTATTTAATTTTAAAAGAAAGAGAGAGAAAAAGAGAAAGAAAGAGCGAAGGCAAAAAAAGGATAGTTTATTTTAAATTAAAGAAGAGGAAGAATAAGCAAAAGAGAAAGAGAGAGAGAGAGAAAGAGAGAGTTAAAATTAAAGAAGAAGAAGTATAAGCAAAAAGAAGGGTGGGAGAGAGAATGAGACAAAAGGAATAAAGAAGGAGAATAAATATAATATCAGGTAGTAATATTGTTTAGTATTATTATATATATTGTTCAATATTATTAAGAAATGTTATTAAAAATTATTAATATTATCTACTTTATTTAATTTTAAGACAGAGAAAGAAAGAGAGAAAGAAAGAGCGAAGGCAAAAAAAGGATAGTTTATTTTAAATTAAAGAAGAGGAAGAATAAGCAAAAGAGAGAGAGAGAGAGAGAGAGTTAAAATTAAAGAAGAGGAAGTATAAGCAAAAGAGAGAAAGAGAAAGAGAAAGAGACAAAAGGAAAAAAGAAGGAGAATAAATATAATATCAGGTAATAATATTGTTCAGTATTATTAAATATATTGTTAAATATTATTAAGAAATATTATTAAAAAATATTAATATTATCTATTTTATTTAATTTTAAGACAGAGAGAAAAGGAAAGAGCGAAAACAAAAAAGGATAGTTTATTTAAAATTAAAGAAGAGGAAGAATAAGCAGTAGAAAAAGAGAGAGAGGGAGAGAGTTAAAATTAAAGAAGAAGAAGTATAAGCAAAAGAGTGGGAAGGAAAGAGAAAAGACAGAAAAAAAAGTGGAGAATAAATATAATATCAGGTAATAATATTGTTTAGTATTATTAAATATATTGTTAAATATTATTAAGAAATATTATTAAAAATTATTAATATTATCTAATTTATTTAGTTTTAATAGAGAGAGAAAGAAAAAAGAAAGAAAGAGCGATGGCAAAAAAGGATAGTTTATATAAAATAAAAGAAAAGAAAGAATAAGCAAAAGAGAAAGAGAGAAAGAGAGAGAGAGAGAGAGAGAGAGAGAGAGAGGGAGAGGGAGAAGGGAGAGAGAGAGAGAGAGAGAGTTAAAATTGAAGAAGAGGAAGTATAAGCAGAAAAAAGGGAGGGAGAGAAAAGAGATAAAAGGAAAAAAGAAGGAGGAATAATATATAATATCAGGTAGTAATATTGTTTAGTATGTTGTTAATATTATTTATGTTATTTCATTTTAAGAGAGAAGGACAGATAGAAAGAGAGAGAGTGTTAAAGTTAAAGAAGAGGAAGTATAAGTAAAAAAGAGGAAGAGAGAGAGAAAGACACAGAAGGAAAAAAGAAGGAGAATAAATTTAATATCAGGTAATAATATTGTTCAGTATCATTAAATATAATGTTAAATATTATTAAATATTATTAAATATTATTTATTATTATTAAATATAATTTTAATATTAAATATTATTAAATTATATATTAAAATTTTTAAATGATTGAATATTATAATAGTCAATAATCTTTTAACTATTTTATTTAAACTTAAAGAAAAGACGAAAAGAAAGAGAGAGAGAGAGAGAAAAAAAGAGGGAGGGAGGGAGGGAGGGAGTGAGAGAGGGAGGGAGGGAGAGGGAGAGAGAGAGAAAATTAAAAAAGAAAATATATAAGCAAAAGAGAGGGAGGGAGACAAAAGCAAAAAAGTGGAGAATAAATATAATATCAGGTATTAATATTGTTCAGTATTATTAAATATATTGTTAAATATTATTAAGAAATATTATTAAAAATTATTAATATTATCTATTTTATTTAATTTAAAGAGAGAGAGGGAAAGAGAGAATGAAAGAGCGAATGTAAAAAAGGATAGTTTATTTAAAATTAAAGAAGAGGATAATAAGCAAGAGAGAGAAAGAGAGAGAAAGAGAGATTTAAAATTAAAGAAGAAAAAGTATAAGCAATGGAGAGGCAGGGAGACAAAAGGAAAAAAGGTGGAGAATAAATATAATATCAGGTAATAATATTGTTCAGTATTATTAAATATATTGTTAAATATTATTAAGAAATATTTTTAAAAATTATTAATATTATCTATTTTATTTAATTTAAAGAGAGAGAGGGAAAGAGAGAATGAAAGAGCGAATGTAAAAAAAGTATAGTTTATTTAAAATTAAAGAAGAAGAAGAATAAGCATAGAGAGAGAGAGAGAGAGAGAGAGAGAGAGAGGAGAGTTCTGTGAGAGGGAGTGAGGAGGGGGAGAGAGCTGTTGAGGAGAATGAGAGAGGGAGGTGGGAAGGAGAGAGAGAAAGAGAGACCAGAGGAAAAAAGAAGGAGGAAGAATATGATATTAGGTAATAATATTTACGATATTAGACAGTTATATTGGTTTATCCTGTGACGTATATGATTTTGTGTATATATAATTAAAAATGTTTAATGGAAAAAGAATAAAAGTGTATTGGTAATGGATATGGAAGGCGCGCGCGTAGCGCGCGCTGCGTGCTAGTCCATAATAAAAAAAGTCTTGAAACGCCCGAAGTCCGTGTTTGGAGTCGAAATGTATCGGAGGTATTGTTGCCGCTTTTCCGCGTGTTTGATTGGTTGTCGAGTTGCGCGGCGAGCTTGTTGTATTTACGCTTGCTTCACTCGTGTCGTTTGACAGTTTGACAGTTTATGGCGTTTGACAGTTTGACAGTTAAAAAAAATAAAGTTAAAGAAAATAAAGTTAAATATATTTAATTAATATAGAGAGAAAGAGGAAGAAGGAAAGACGAATCAATGAGAGAGAGAGAGAGAGAGAGAGAGAGAGAGAGAGAGAGAAGGAAGAGAAAAAAGGAATATTTTATTTATTAATTAAAATTAAAGAAGAGGAATAATAAGCAGAAAGACCTTAAGTTATTAAATTGTAAATTGAATATTGTGAAAGATAGGACGTTCAATAGCTTATTGCGGACGTTGATATCTTTTTTGTGACATATGAAGTTAATTCATTGGATGTAGCGGTAAGAATTAATTTAATTTAATTATTATTTATAAATACTTACATTTAATTACAGTTTTTAGTAATTTTATTTAATTTTTGTTTTTAATAATTGATATTGACTTAAATTTATATTAAACTGAATTTTATGTTAAACTAAAATAATATTACATTGAATTAATATTAAACTACATTAATATCGAATTTATTTAAATACTTACATTTAATTACTGTTTTTAGTAATTTAATTTAATTTTTGTGGATTATTTAATTGGAGATATAATTGAAACATGATAATCTATTACTATGTTTTTCGAGAAACTTGTAAAAGATTGCGTTATATTTGAACAAATCTCAATAGTATTTGATAAAGATTGACAATCTATTTTAGTTATCTTTGTAATTTGTAAAATTAATATTAATTGTACCGATTATTATATTGATATATGATATATTTTAAATTATGATATATATGATATATATTTTTATATTTACAGAAAAGACCTTAAGTGATTAAAGTGTAAATTGAATATTGTGGATGATAAGACATTCGATAGCTTATTGCGGACGTTGATATCTTCCTTGTGACATATCAAGTTAATTTATTAGATGTAGCGGTAATAATTAATTTAATTTAATTATTATTTAAATACTTACATTTAATTACTGTTTTTCGTAATTTAATTTAATTTTTGTTTTTAGTAATTGATATTAACCTAAATTGATATTAAAATGATTTTATGTTGAACTAAACTAATATTAAATTGATTTAATATTAAACTATATTAATACTAAACTGGATTGATAGTGAATTTAAATTTTATTAAATTAAAATTGGTTTTGATGTTACATTGTTAGATTAAAATTGATTTTAATATATTAGAATATTAAATTGACCTAAATTGATATTTTGTATTGTTAGATTAAAATTAATTTTGATTTGTATTGTTAGATTAAATTATTAAATTATTTCATTATTAAATTATTATTGTTAGATTAAATTGATATCTTCCTTGTGACATATGAAGTTAATTTGTTGGATGTAGTGGTAATAATTAATTTAATTTAATTATTATTTAAATACTTACATTTAATTACTGTTTTCAGTAATTTAATTTAATTTTTTTTTTGATAGTTGATATTGACCTAAATTGATATTAAACTGTATTTTATGTTGAACTAAACTAATATTAAATTGAATTAATATTCAATTATATTAATATTGAACTGCATTGATAGTGAATTTAAATTTTATTAAATTAAAATTGGTTTTAATTTGATTTGTTGAATTAAAATTGATTTTGATGTTACATTGTTACATTAAAATTGATTTTAATATAGAATTTTAAATTAAAATTAACTTTATTTTTGTATTGTTACATTAAAATTAATTTTGATTTGTATTGTTAGATTAAAATTAACTTTGTTTTGAATTATTGAATTAAAATTGGCTTTAATTTTGAAATTGGCTTTGACTTAATTTAAAATTGACTTTGATTTGGATTATTTAATTGGATATAATTGAAACAAAAGTTTGCGCTATATTTGGACAAATCTCACTGGTTTTTGATGAAGATTGACAGTCTTTTTTAGTTATCATTCATTTCGTTTCTATTTTTTATTTTTTGAAATTGGCTTTGATTTAATTTTAAATTGACTTTGATTTGGATTATTTAATTGGAATTGGTTTTGACTTGGATTTTTGGATTAAAATTGATATTTATTTAGATTGAAATTGGCTTTGACTTGAATTAAAATTGGCTCTGATTTGAACTGAAATTGATTTTGGCTTGATTTAAAATTGGCTTTGACATGAATTAAAATTGGCTTTGATTTGGATTGAAATTGGCTTTGACTTGGATTGTTAGATTAAAATTGTTTATATCTTGATTTAAAATTCATTTTGATTTTAAATGATATTGGCTTTGAGTTAAATTGAAATTGGCTTAAATTTGAATTATTTTATTGGAATTGGCTTTAATTTGAACAATTTAATTTAAATTGACTTTAACTTTGATTGTTGGATCGAAATTGATTTTGACCTAAATTGAAATTTATTTTAATTTTGATTAAAATTGGTTTTGACTATTTATAAATATCTAATATATATTAACAATTAAAAATTAAAAAAAATTTTAGTTAGTCTATATAATATCTAATAATAGTAAATAATAATTTTAAAGTTTCTTGTATTATTAATATATTTTTATTAATTTAATATTATTATTGTTAAATAATATTTTTATAATTTAGTGTTTATATATTAAAAAGTAACACTTTCATAATTTTTAATTAAATACAACTAATTTATATATTTTATAAGGTGTATAAAAAAAGTTATTAATAGTAATTTTACATAATTTCATTAAACTAATAATTAATTATGCCTCGAAGAAAAGTAGTTCGAACTGTTGAAGAAGAAGAAGAATTCCAGCGTAATAAACGAGAAAGGAAAGCAAAATCTCAGATTGAGAGACGAGAAACGAAACGAATGATAACTAAAAAAGATTGTCAATCTTTATCAAATACCAGTGATATTTGTCTAAATATAGCGCAAATTTTTACAAGCTTCTCGAAAAACATAGTAATAGATTATCATGCTTCAGTCAATTCATCTATGAAAGTAGTATATCCAATAAATAATGTTAATATTAGCGATGATACTGATTTGATTAGGAATGCTCACAATTCAACTATAGAAACTTTATTAAATAACAATATTATTTCCTCTATACCTAGCACATCAAATAGTACACACAATATAGTTGATAAAAGTAAGGTTGCAAATCGTATTGAAAAAACTCGAGCTTTAAAAAAAGGATATGTAGATATTAATACGTCTTATACTACTCAACTACAAAATATCATAGAGTATTACATAGGAAAAATGAATATATGTTGTGAACATTGTGGTGCAAAACATTTTAATTCTGAAAAAGTAGCTAATAAAGGTAATTCATTTAACGATTGTTGCAGTCATGGTACTGTTAAGTTAGATTCTTTACCACAACCTCCATATGAACTTTATGAATTATTTACTGGAAATCATCCAAAATCAAAACATTTTTATAATCGTATTCGTGGTTACAATAATACATTTTCATTCGCCTCCTTTAATGCAAACTTATCAGACTTTAGTGCGCAAAGACGTGGACCTTATTGTTTTAAAATTCAAGGACAAATTTATTATCAAATTAATACTGCATTGTATCCCTCACTTAACGAAATGCCAAGTTATGGTCAACTTTTTATTGTGGATAATAATGAAGCGATAGAGTGTCGGTTACATCGAAATTCGAATCTTGATGAAGAAATTTTATATTTAATAGATAATATTATGCGAACGAATAATATTTTTGCACAATCTTATCGAATGATGCATGAAGAAATTCAAATGCAACAGCAAATAACTGAAAATAATAGTATACGTGAATTACAATTGGGATTTTTAACAAAAAAGGGCATCGATCGTGGTCGATACAATGTGCAAAGGGTAAATGAAGTTGCAGCTGTTTTTTCTACTACGGCAGATGGTGAAATTCCGGAAACTTATGTAACAATTTATAATAAAAGTGGTAAAACATTACAACAAGTCAGTACGATGAATCCAAATGTAGAACCATGGATTTATCCATTATATTATCCATACGGAAATCAAGGTTGGCATGATAATTTACAACGCAGAAATAGTAATAAACGAATAAGTAGAGCTGCATACGTAAAATATCGAATAGCTATACGTGATAATTTTAATATTTTCGTCATGGGAAGACGATTATTTCAGCAATGGCTTGTAGATAGTTATATAAAAATTGAAAAAGATCGAATTAATTATTGTAAACGAAATCAAAAACAATTGCGAGCTGACACTTATCAAGGATTAATTGATTATTTAGCAAACGTTGCCAATAATAGCGATGCTCACATTGGAAAAATGATTATACTTCCATCAACATTTGTGGGTTCACCGCGTAATATGTTGCAACATTATCAAGATGCGATGGCTATTGTTCGGAAATATGGAAAACCAGATATCTTCGTTACTATGACTTGTAATCCAAATTGGCGCGAAATTAAAGAGAATGTACTTCCAAATCAACAACCTGCAGATAGGCCAGATATATGTGCTCGCGTATTTAATATAAAAAAGGATTATTTAATCGATGTTATCGTTAGACAAAAATTTTTTGGTGAAGTTTTGGCATACGTTTATGTAATAGAATTTCAAAAACGTGGATTACCACATATACATTTGTTGATTACATTAAAACAGAATTGCAAAATATCAAATTCTGAAATAGTTGATAAATTTATTTCCGCAGAAATTCCTGATCCTAATGAAAATGAAAGTTTACATAATGTTGTAATGAAACATATGATTCATGGGCCATGTGGAGATTGGTGTTTGATAAACGATAAATGTTCGAAACACTTTCCAAAATCATTTCGACCTGAGACGACTATGGATGAGGATGGTTATCCGCAATATCGTCGAAGAAATAATGGATTATTATACGAAAGACCTGGACGATATATTGTTGATAATCGATACGTTGTTCCATTTAATCCAACGCTCTTACTTTTATTTAATAGCCATATTAATGTTGAAATAGTTTCGAGTATACGATCTGTAAAATATTTGTATAAATATATTTATAAAGGTCATGATGCAGCGTCTATAATCATTGGAGAAAATATAGATAAAACAATAATTCATGATGAAATTCAAGATTTTATCGAAGCTCGATATGTCGGTCCCGTGGAAGCATGTTGGCGCATTTTAAGCAAACCTTTGCAAGAAAAAAGTCACGCTATATTTCGTTTACCGGTTCATTTACCAAACGAACATAGTGTAATAATTGATGATAATATTAATAATGATGCGATAAAATCTGCTGTAGAACGGGTAACAATGTTGATAGACTATTTTAAGTTAAATGCTCGAGATGAGGAAGCGAAACAATATTTATACAGTGATATTCCATCTCATTATGTATTTAAAAAAGTTACAATTAACGGCAGAACCATTAATGGCTGGGAGAAACGTCAAAGATACTTTAATTGTATCGGTCGTATGTATTCCGTCAGTCCGTCTCAAATAGAGTTGTTTCATTTACGTATACTTTTATTACATGTTAAAGGAGCTACGAATTTTCAAGAATTAAGAACAGTTAATAACGAGGTGCATGAAACTTTCACCGCCGCATGTTTAGCATTAGGACTCATAGAAGATGATGAAGAATGGTATCGTGCAATGAATGAAGCAAAAGTTTGGATGATGCCCAGACGACTTCGTAATTTGTTCGTACGAATTTTGATTCATTGTCAACCAGTTCACCCGAAAAAGTTATGGGATGAGTTTAAAAAAAATATGTCGGAAGATTATATAAGACGATTTGGACCTATAATAGGAAAAGTTTATAATTATATTATTAATTTGCTTCAAATGGAAGGATCGAATATTGCTAATTTTCTTGAAATGGAACAGGAAACAGAGGAACAAGAAACAGACAACGAAGAACAGATTGAGGAGAATACATCAATAGGTATGCGACAATATGAACAATTAAGCATAGAACAAAAAGAAATTGTTGATACTATTTTAGTAGCAACAACAAGTAACAATAGTGATAGCTGTTTCTATATCGATGGTCCAGGTGGTTCAGGTAAAACTTTCATTTATACGACCTTATATTATCTACTTAAAAATAGAGGAAAAATAGTTAATACAATGGCATTTACCGGTATTGCTGCGACATTACTTCCAAATGGGAGAACGATACATAAAGTTTTTGGTTACCTGTACCTCTTTTCGCCGATTCTACATCGAACATTAAAGTTCAATCTAAAGACGCTAAAAATTTAAAACTTGTGGATGTTTTTATTATAGACGAAGCTCCAATGGCACCACGTTATGTTTTAGAAATAATGGATCGAACACTACGCGATATAATGCAAAATGATTTATATTTTGGTGGTAAAATCGTTCTTCTTGGTGGAGACTTTAGACAATTATTACCTGTAAAAGAAAGAGCTACGCGTTGTGAAATTATAAATTTATCGATAAAATGTAGTATTCTATGGGAACAATTTAAAATATTTTCATTGACACAAAATATGAGAACTTTACCACAAGAAAAAGATTTTGCACAATTTTTACTAAATTTGGGTAATGGTTCTTTAAATGATTACTCAGATAATGTTCACATTCCAGAAAAATGTATAGCTAACGTAAACTCGGATATGGTTAAAGACATATACGGAGGTATTATAATACGTAAACAATATAAAACTATGGCTAATAACGTTATATTATCAGCAAGGAATGTCGATGTTGATGAAATAAATGAAAAAGTAGTAAATTTGTTGGATGAAACGACAGAGAAAGTTTATACAAGTGTGGATACTCTTGAAACGACTGGAGATAATGAAGATATACATGAAATAATTCTGATAAAATATCTTAACTCTTGTAACGCGGTCACCTCGCTCGACGCTTGGATCGGCTCGTCGGTGTCCGGGTTCGAGAGGAGGGGAGACTCAAGCTTACGAGACACAGTGTAGGTAGAAATAGATAGTTTATTCAGTTAAAGAAAGATAGATACAGCGTGCAGGGTCTGGCGATAGCGTGCGGTGGAGGCAGTCGCTGGTAGCAGGATCTGCGTGACGCGCAGGCGCGAAGCGATGGGCGCAAAGCGGTGAGAAGCGCAAGACCAGTGCGGCGTGCAATCGTTCCCGGTTTTATTTACAGGCGCGGACGGCGCGATTAGAACTAGAGAACTTATTACTAACAGGCCTTACAACTAACGAACTTAGTACTAGACAGGTCTTACTACTAGCAGGTCTTATAACTAGCGGACTTATTACTAGACAGGTCTTATTACTAGACAGGTCTTATTACTAGCATGCGGTTACAACTAGCGGACTTAGTACGAACAGGCCTTAAGACTAGGACACGGTTATAACTAGCGGACTTAGTACTAACAGGCTTACGACTAGCAGGTCTATTACTACGAGACTTAGAACTAGCGGACTTATCTCTATCATGCGGTTATATTTACAGCGCGATCTATACATGCACTTATAAGCTACTGTCAGGTTAGGCGGTCAGGTATTGCCAGCAGGCTCGAGTGTCACGTCGAGCACTGCCTGAGCAACGGAAGTCGGTTCAACCCGACAGAGCCAAGTACAGCCTTGGCCCCAGGTAGAGGTGGGAGCCGGTGCAACCCAGCGGGGTCGAGGGCAACCTCGACTCCAGGAGCGGTGTAGGCAGGAGCCGGTTCAACCCGGCGGGGTCGAGGGCAACCTCGACTCCAGGTAGTGCGTGTCGGTACAACCCGACGGAGCTGAGTTCAGCCTCAGCCCCAAGAGGTAGTAGGTAGTTGGAGAGATCGGTATTAGGAGCTGGTCGGGATAGGATCTGGTCTCGATGTCTCGGCCGGCCGGACTTATATACCCGGCCGGCGTTCCCCACTGTGCGCCGTCGGCCCGGCGGTGGGAGTCGGTACCGCGTGGGGACCCCGCGGGAGCGAGACAGAGTGTGTCGGCGAGCGAGAGCGCATGCTAAGCGAGATAGCGCTTGTCGAGAGGAAGAACGTATGCGTGCGGCAAGCAAGATGGCCGTAGTAACGGTCCTACCGTTACACTCTTTAAACCCAACGTGTCTTCCACCTCATGAATTACGCTTAAGAAAATACACTATTGCTATGCTTATTAGAAATCTTAGTATCAGTGAAGGTTTATGCAATGGTACCAGATTATTAGTTTTAGATTTAGATAATAACTTATTGCGTTGTGAAATTTTAACAGGTAATAAGATTGGAGAAATTGTTTTTCTTAATCGTATCCCTTTGTATTGTGAAAATGTATATCCGTTTACTTTCAAAAGAAGACAGTTTCCGGTGAAACTGGCATTTGCTATGACCATAAATAAATCACAAGGACAGACTTTCGATAAAATTGCAATAGATCTTCGAAAAGATGTTTTCAATCATGGACAACTGTATGTCGCATTTTCACGAGTTCGTTCTTGGGATTCGTTGAAAGTTTATTTAGGGCATGATAATCTGTCTAAAAAAATAAAAAATTATGTTTATAAAGGAATATTCGATTGATAAAGCGTAACAAAAAACGAATGAGTGATATATATGATTATGTTGTAATGATATAAAGAAATGATAAAGTAAATGCATGAAAATTGAAGGAATTTTTGTTACTAATGTTTGATTTAATTAAACATTGATGATTATGTTTCTGTACCATTTTAATTGCAATTATTAATATGCACTTACAACTTTTAGAAGTAGAAATGAAAATCGAGGAAAAAGGATCAAACTAATAATTTTTGAAGACTTGAATTCAAAAAGACACGCCACTGTATCTGATATGCTTGGATGGTCATTCAACTGAGGAATCCTAAAATATGAAAAATATCAATAATTTATAATTAAGAAACTTACTGACATTTTTCCTAAGAGATATTTTAAAGTGGACATACACGGGAGGAAGGGACGAGTCTGTAATACATCACATTTTAAACGATTATGTTTATGATTATGATTGTTTTGATCAAAAAGAAGAAGAAGAGAGAGAAAAGGGAGGAAAGAGAAGTGTGGAAGGAAGATGATAGAAAAAGGTATAAAGAGAATTTAGGAGTGGGGGAAATAAAGTGATGGTGGAGAAGATTGAAAAAGTGAGTGGGAGGATATAGGAAGAAATTGTGAAGAGGAAAGAGAAGAAGGAAAAGAAAAGGGGGGATGGAGGGATGAGTGAAAGGGCGAGGTACAAGACGAAAAGATTAGAAATGGACATGGAAGGCGCGCGCGTAGTATATTGTTAATTATTATAAAGAAATATTATTAAAAATTATTAATATTATCTATTTTATTTAATTTTAAGACAGAGAGAGAAAGAGAGAAAGAAAGAGCGAAGGCAAAAAGAGGATAGTTTATTTAAAATTAAAAAAGATGAAGAATAAGCAATAGAGAAAGAGAAAGAGAGAGAGAGAGAGAGAGAGAGAGAGAGAGAGAGAGAGAGAGAGAGAGAG
>JAXRKO010001534.1:0-5000 GCA_037039905.1 Formica aserva
CTGAACATCGAGATCAAGCCAGCTTTTGCCCTTTTGCTCTACGCGAGGTTTCTGTCCTCGCTGAGCTGGCCTTAGGACACCTGCGTTATTCTTTGACAGATGTACCGCCCCAGTCAAACTCCCCGCCTGGCAGTGTCCTCGAATCGGATCACGCGGGAGTATTAACGACGATCGGCCGAGGCCTCACGCCACTCTGACACGCTTGGCTCTAGAACACCGTGACCGCCGGGGCGCGAAGCCCTCGGGGCACGCGCTCCGCCTAACCGAGTAAGTAAGGAAACGATGAAAGTAGTGGTATTTCACCGGCGATGTTGCCATCTCCCACTTATGCTACACCTCTCATGTCTCCTTACAGTGCCAGACTAGAGTCAAGCTCAACAGGGTCTTCTTTCCCCGCTAATTTTTCCAAGCCCGTTCCCTTGGCAGTGGTTTCGCTAGACAGTAGATAGGGACAGTGGGAATCTCGTTAATCCATTCATGCGCGTCACTAATTAGATGACGAGGCATTTGGCTAAAATTAGCCTTCTACCTCTTTATTGTATTATATATACACTACACATATACTTTTTCATATATACATATCATGTACCTACAACTAAGGGAGGGCTCATTGTGCCTGTAAGGCAGGCAGTACCTGTGGGGGGAGAAGGGGGACTTAACCTATTCCGCGACGATGTTCCACCGATGTCGACTGATTGAAGATCCGGAATGCTGCAATGCCACCTATCAGGACTCGCGTGGGTACTATCTTGAGATCCTGATTTCTGATGAATCCCAGGCCGCGCAGTTCCCTGGCAGAGTTCTCGCTCCAGATTCCTTTCCATGACAGAGTGGCTGATGTTGTTACCACCTCTTGTACTCCATGCTCTCGCTTGATAGCCTCCACCACTGCTGGATCACTGTAGTATCGTGCCTTCCTTCTATGTGCGTCTGCTAGATCCGTTTGCTCGCTTACTATTTGGGCGTCTACGACTACCGCTGTTCGTCCCAGTACCGCTACTATGTCGGGTTTCCTAAGTCCGATACTCGTTTTGTAGTGGGGCTCGTGGAACACTTGATATCCGCCTCTGGGTATATTGCGGGCGATGTAGGACACCACAGCGTTGTGTCTCTTAATGCGTGCTCCATGGGTCCGGTGGCAGTGTTGTAATACGTGGTTCAGAGTTTCTTGTGCTTGACATCCTGCACGGCATCTTCTATCTTGCGGCCTGCCTCTAGTGGTACGGGATTTCGTAGGAAGAGCTCCTATTCTTGTTCTTTGACAGTTTATATAGTCTCTTCCCGATAACATCTTGCTGCCATCAGCGATCCATTGGTGTTGATGAGGTGTCTTCGCTGAGTCTTTTAGCGCGCTGCCATCGATTGATTCGTACAGCTTTGCAGACCAGCGTCTTGCGATCATGTCCGGGTTTCTGTAGAAGACTCCGTGATCCGTGAGACGTTTCCTGCATTTCTCCAGTTCTTCATCTGCGAATCTATTAAGTCCTTGGTGGCCTAGGGATTCTCTTGCGGCTAAAAGTCTTCCACGTCTTTGTACTGGAGCGGTCCACCTCATTGACGGGACTCCTATGCCGCCTTCTTTGACCGAAGTGTGGAAGTATGCGTTTGGCGTGTCGTGCGGTAGCGCCAGCCATCTTCGAAGAGCGTTCCTCAGCAGCCGATCTGTTTTATTCAGTGCGCCTATTGTGACCGCGCCTAATGCCAGTTGGTGATATAATTTCGGCACTATCATGGTTCTTAGAGCGAACACTCTTTGTTGTGGTTTGAGTGGTGCTTTCGTAAGCTTCTCCAGCATTGGCTCCAATATCTGAGCTGGGCGACACTGTGAACGACCTTCAGGTGTGAAGCCGATTCCTAGATACTTCCATCCCTCTGATCGAGTGAGGCCAGGCAGTGGTCTTCCATCACTACTGAAGATGGCGTTTCCATCTACCGCCGTTTTCTTAATGTGCGGTGCCGCTTTGATGGCAATTGTCATACTCTTAGCCGAGTTGATGACCATTCCACATTCGGCCAAATATCCCGTCACGATGTCTATTAGTGTCTGCAGACCTCCTGGTGTGGTGGCGAAGAGTAGCAGATCATCCGCGAAAGCGGCCGCATTGATTGGGGCATCTCCCAGTTGTGCTCCGATTTCGTTTGGCAATCTTCTGAGCATTCGATGGGTGACCGCGTTGAAGATCACAGGTGAAAGGGGGTCCCCTTGTCGAACTCCTCTTGCTGGATGTATATACGGTGACGTCCATCCGTCTCCTTCGAGTCTTGTTGATGAGCCAGCGTAGACATTCTTCAGGTATTCGACCATTGAGGTGGGGACTCCTAGGCTAGTCAGCGTAGCCTCAATTGTTGCATGAGTGATTGAATCGAATGCTTTGCCTACATCTAAGGAAGCCAGATATAGCGGTCGAAACTCCTTTCTATGCATTCGTAGTAGCGTATCCAACAGGAAGATGTTGTCTGCACAGCCATCCATCGATCTAAACGCTCTCTGTCTCGGGTCTATATCCAGGAGTACCTCCATTCTTTTTGCCAAGATCTTATGCAAGCCTCTGACCAGGACCGGCGGGATGGTAATCGGCCGGAAATCTCCTGGTTCGCTGGCGTCTTGTTTCTTCGGCAGGAAGACTGTTCTAGATCGCAGCAGGTCCTCCGGTAACTTTCTGCACCACATCAGGACATTATATACTCTTAGGAGTATATGTGCTGGGATGGCCCTGAAGAGTCGCGCCGAGACTCCGTCCGGTCCCGCAGCCGAGGATCTGTCGATTCGTGCCCATCTTAGATCGGCTTCTGTAATGGGCGTCCACAATCCTTCTATTATAGGCGCTCTCTCTGTTTGTGGCGCTGTATCTGCTTCGGAGGTCATTATTGCGGTCCAGTATGGCTCCATTATATTTCTTGAGGGCTGCTCGACGTTGTCCAGTCCTTCTAGGATCTTAGTGGTACACTGGCGTCGATTTCTTGACCATAAGTTCTGGGTGGATCCATATTCTTTACGTCGTGCATCTTTCTTGTTTTTGGGTGGCTGTGTTGTTCTCCTTCGTCTGACAGTCCTCGTAGGCGGTTCCGGGAAGATCTCCCGGAGGTAGAGAGTCGTTCTCTGGAAGGTGGCCTCCCTGCCACGTGCTCTGGCCTCGGATATTATGAGCTGTAGATCTTCTGTATGGTATTCTTGGCTTCGCACTCGTGGCAGAGATTCCAGATAGTCCAGGAACTCGTTGTCTGGATCCTCTTCGACTACTTCAGGCATGGCTGCTGGGGGATTCCTTATTTCATCCAGGAATGTTTCTACCGTATCTTTGTGTGCTTGCTTCTTTCTCTTCCCCTTTATTGCCTCCAGGGTTCTGTGGGGGAAGAGTCTCAAGAGCTCCTGGTTGATGAATCGCGGATTGGATTCTACTATTAACTCTGCTTCTCTTCTAGCAAGCATCCTGCTCTCTTCGGCTGACCATCTTTCCTTGTTTCCGCCAATCTGCAACTGCGCGTCGTACCAGTCCTTGTGGGCTCTTTGCTGGTGCACTCCTCTTCCTCTGTTGGTCGGGAAGCTTCTGTTGCATCCTGGGAACCCGCACACGTAGTCGGCATCGTCCTCCTGGTTCGGGGGGTTAGCTGGGGCGGAAGGGCCAGCGGGCCCTCCGTGTTCATCCGAGGCTTGGTTTCGAGTTTTTGGGCCAACTAATACGAACCCAGGGGGCTGGCAACCCCAAGGGCCCGGCTGCGCCGGTGTTCTCTCTTCCCTGCGCTCCGTCAGTAGGAGGCAGAGGGCGAGCACCCTATTAGGGGGAGAAACCGACTTGATGGCACAATCCGAAAAATCCCAGATTTTGCCACCCCGTAGAGCCATCGACCTTCTACCAGAATCGACACTAATTCACCCAAGAAAAAGCCGCCAGAATTTTTCGGTCCTAGACGGGCTCGAACCCGGGATCCTCAGCATACGAAACCAGCATCCAGTCTCTGACTCCACGACTCGCCTTAAGAGAGTCATAGTTACTCCCGCCGTTTACCCGCGCTTGCTTGAATTTCTTCACGTTGACATTCAGAGCACTGGGCAGAAATCACATTGCGTCAACACCCGCGAGGGCCATCGCAATGCTTTGTTTTAATTAGACAGTCGGATTCCCCTAGTCCGTGCCAGTTCTGAGCTGAGCGTTGAATGGCGGCCGAAGAGGACGACCACGACGGCTCGCGCCGCCACGGAAGCCTCGCAGCAAGGAAGATCCGCGGGAGGCCAAGGCACGGGACCGAGCTCGGATCCCGGGACCGGCGCGAGAACGCCGACCGTTCACCTCGCCCAGGCCCGGCACGTCAGCCAGACCCGCTTCCCGACCAAGCCCGACACGCCCCGCTCCTCAGAGCCAATCCTTATTCCGAAGTTACGGATCCAATTTGCCGACTTCCCTTACCTACATTATTCTATCGACTAGAGGCTCTTTACCTTGGAGACCTGCTGCGGATATGGGTACGAACCGGCGCGACACCTCCACGTGGCCCTCTCCTGGATTTTCAAGGTCCGAGGGGAAGATCCGGACACCGCCGCAACTGCGGTGCTCTTCGCGTTCCAAACCCTATCTCCCTGCTAGAGGTTTCCAGGGAACTCGAACGCTTATACAGAAAAGAAAACTCTTCCCGGATCTCCCGACGGCGTCTCCAGGTCATTTTGGGTTACCCCGACGAACACTCTTACGAGGGCCCGAATTGTATGCGGTTCCGCTGCCGGGTTCCGGAATAGGAACCGGATTCCCTTTCGCCCGACGGGCGTGTGTCTCTATATACATCATCATCATCAAAACGTCGCTCGCCAGCGGCAACGGAACGTGCGTGCGGCGCGCGTCCAACGCCGCCGTCTCGCTCTCGCGAGAGGGGCGTGACGCGCGCGCGCCACGCGACATTCGTGCGCGACTCGCTCTGTTCTGCCTTTGTTGTGTTTCTTCGACACTCGAGTATATTGTACGCCGTCATTGACATAGGATTTCTCCTAGGGCTTAGGATCGACTGAC
>JAXRKO010001535.1:0-15522 GCA_037039905.1 Formica aserva
GAAGTGAACGTTGGCCATTCGATCACTAGGACCGTAGCTGTTGAAGCAAATTTGGTGTTGTCCGCCTGAAAACACTGCACAGCCACGACGCGTTTCGATGTAATTTCATCTCATCAGGTGGAGACAGCAGGTTTCGAACCCGGGACCATTGGAATAGTAGTCCTAGCCACTACCACTTGGGCTACCGGGTCACGGCGGACAATGGTTTTGGACAACGGTTATTGACATATTGGAAGAGCAATTTGAGGTACACGTTGTGTGATTGGATTGCGACACGCAATCTCAAGGTAGACCGCGATTCACATTGAAGTGAACGTTGGCCATTCGATCACTAGGACCGTAGCTGTTGAAGCAAATTTGGTGTTGTCCGCCTGAAAACACTGCACAGCCACGACGCGTTTCGATGTAATTTCATCTCATCAGGTGGAGACAGCAGGTTTCGAACCCGGGACCATTGGAATAGTAGTCCTAGCCACTACCACTTGGGCTACCGGGTCACGGCGGACAATGGTTTTGGACAACGGTTATTGACATATTGGAAGAGCAATTTGAGGTACACGTTGTGTGATTGGATTGCGACACGCAATCTCAAGGTAGACCGCGATTCACATTGAAGTGAACGTTGGCCATTCGATCACTAGGACCGTAGCTGTTGAAGCAAATTTGGTGTTGTCCGCCTGAAAACACTGCACAGCCACGACGCGTTTCGATGTAATTTCATCTCATCAGGTGGAGACAGCAGGTTTCGAACCCGGGACCATTGGAATAGTAGTCCTAGCCACTACCACTTGGGCTACCGGGTCACGGCGGACAATGGTTTTGGACAACGGTTATTGACATATTGGAAGAGCAATTTGAGGTACACGTTGTGTGATTGGATTGCGACACGCAATCTCAAGGTAGACCGCGATTCACATTGAAGTGAACGTTGGCCATTCGATCACTAGGACCGTAGCTGTTGAAGCAAATTTGGTGTTGTCCGCCTGAAAACACTGCACAGCCACGACGCGTTTTCATGTAATTTCATCTCATCAGGTGGAGACAGCAGGTTTCGAACCCGGGACCATTGGAATAGTAGTCCTAGCCACTACCACTTGGGCTACCGGGTCACGGCGGACAATGGTTTTGGACAACGGTTATTGACATATTGGAAGAGCAATTTGAGGTACACGTTGTGTGATTGGATTGCGACACGCAATCTCAAGGTAGACCGCGATTCACATTGAAGTGAACGTTGGCCATTCGATCACTAGGACCGTAGCTGTTGAAGCAAATTTGGTGTTGTCCGCCTGAAAACACTGCACAGCCACGACGCGTTTCCATGTAATTTCATCTCATCAGGTGGAGACAGCAGGTTTCGAACCCGGGACCATTGGAATAGTAGTCCTAGCCACTACCACTTGGGCTACCGGGTCACGGCGGACAATGGTTTTGGACAACGGTTATTGACATATTGGAAGAGCAATTTGAGGTACACGTTGTGTGATTGGATTGCGACACGCAATCTCAAGGTAGACCGCGATTCACATTGAAGTGAACGTTGGCCATTCGATCACTAGGACCGTAGCTGTTGAAGCAAATTTGGTGTTGTCCGCCTGAAAACACTGCACAGCCACGACGCGTTTCCATGTAATTTCATCTCATCAGGTGGAGACAGCAGGTTTCGAACCCGGGACCATTGGAATAGTAGTCCTAGCCACTACCACTTGGGCTACCGGGTCACGGCGGACAATGGTTTTGGACAACGGTTATTGACATATTGGAAGAGCAATTTGAGGTACACGTTGTGTGATTGGATTGCGACACGCAATCTCAAGGTAGACCGCGATTCACATTGAAGTGAACGTTGGCCATTCGATCACTAGGACCGTAGCTGTTGAAGCAAATTTGGTGTTGTCCGCCTGAAAACACTGCACAGCCACGACGCGTTTCCATGTAATTTCATCTCATCAGGTGGAGACAGCAGGTTTCGAACCCGGGACCATTGGAATAGTAGTCCTAGCCACTACCACTTGGGCTACCGGGTCACGGCGGACAATGGTTTTGGACAACGGTTATTGACATATTGGAAGAGCAATTTGAGGTACACGTTGTGTGATTGGATTGCGACACGCAATCTCAAGGTAGACCGCGATTCACATTGAAGTGAACGTTGGCCATTCGATCACTAGGACCGTAGCTGTTGAAGCAAATTTGGTGTTGTCCGCCTGAAAACACTGCACAGCCACGACGCGTTTCCATGTAATTTCATCTCATCAGGTGGAGACAGCAGGTTTCGAACCCGGGACCATTGGAATAGTAGTCCTAGCCACTACCACTTGGGCTACCGGGTCACGGCGGACAATGGTTTTGGACAACGGTTATTGACATATTGGAAGAGCAATTTGAGGTACACGTTGTGTGATTGGATTGCGACACGCAATCTCAAGGTAGACCGCGATTCACATTGAAGTGAACGTTGGCCATTCGATCACTAGGACCGTAGCTGTTGAAGCAAATTTGGTGTTGTCCGCCTGAAAACACTGCACAGCCACGACGCGTTTCCATGTAATTTCATCTCATCAGGTGGAGACAGCAGGTTTCGAACCCGGGACCATTGGAATAGTAGTCCTAGCCACTACCACTTGGGCTACCGGGTCACGGCGGACAATGGTTTTGGACAACGGTTATTGACATATTGGAAGAGCAATTTGAGGTACACGTTGTGTGATTGGATTGCGACACGCAATCTCAAGGTAGACCGCGATTCACATTGAAGTGAACGTTGGCCATTCGATCACTAGGACCGTAGCTGTTGAAGCAAATTTGGTGTTGTCCGCCTGAAAACACTGCACAGCCACGACGCGTTTCGATGTAATTTCATCTCATCAGGTGGAGACAGCAGGTTTCGAACCCGGGACCATTGGAATAGTAGTCCTAGCCACTACCACTTGGGCTACCGGGTCACGGCGGACAATGGTTTTGGACAACGGTTATTGACATATTGGAAGAGCAATTTGAGGTACACGTTGTGTGATTGGATTGCGACACGCAATCTCAAGGTAGACCGCGATTCACATTGAAGTGAACGTTGGCCATTCGATCACTAGGACCGTAGCTGTTGAAGCAAATTTGGTGTTGTCCGCCTGAAAACACTGCACAGCCACGACGCGTTTCGATGTAATTTCATCTCATCAGGTGGAGACAGCAGGTTTCGAACCCGGGACCATTGGAATAGTAGTCCTAGCCACTACCACTTGGGCTACCGGGTCACGGCGGACAATGGTTTTGGACAACGGTTATTGACATATTGGAAGAGCAATTTGAGGTACACGTTGTGTGATTGGATTGCGACACGCAATCTCAAGGTAGACCGCGATTCACATTGAAGTGAACGTTGGCCATTCGATCACTAGGACCGTAGCTGTTGAAGCAAATTTGGTGTTGTCCGCCTGAAAACACTGCACAGCCACGACGCGTTTCGATGTAATTTCATCTCATCAGGTGGAGACAGCAGGTTTCGAACCCGGGACCATTGGAATAGTAGTCCTAGCCACTACCACTTGGGCTACCGGGTCACGGCGGACAATGGTTTTGGACAACGGTTATTGACATATTGGAAGAGCAATTTGAGGTACACGTTGTGTGATTGGATTGCGACACGCAATCTCAAGGTAGACCGCGATTCACATTGAAGTGAACGTTGGCCATTCGATCACTAGGACCGTAGCTGTTGAAGCAAATTTGGTGTTGTCCGCCTGAAAACACTGCACAGCCACGACGCGTTTCGATGTAATTTCATCTCATCAGGTGGAGACAGCAGGTTTCGAACCCGGGACCATTGGAATAGTAGTCCTAGCCACTACCACTTGGGCTACCGGGTCACGGCGGACAATGGTTTTGGACAACGGTTATTGACATATTGGAAGAGCAATTTGAGGTACACGTTGTGTGATTGGATTGCGACACGCAATCTCAAGGTAGACCGCGATTCACATTGAAGTGAACGTTGGCCATTCGATCACTAGGACCGTAGCTGTTGAAGCAAATTTGGTGTTGTCCGCCTGAAAACACTGCACAGCCACGACGCGTTTCGATGTAATTTCATCTCATCAGGTGGAGACAGCAGGTTTCGAACCCGGGACCATTGGAATAGTAGTCCTAGCCACTACCACTTGGGCTACCGGGTCACGGCGGACAATGGTTTTGGACAACGGTTATTGACATATTGGAAGAGCAATTTGAGGTACACGTTGTGTGATTGGATTGCGACACGCAATCTCAAGGTAGACCGCGATTCACATTGAAGTGAACGTTGGCCATTCGATCACTAGGACCGTAGCTGTTGAAGCAAATTTGGTGTTGTCCGCCTGAAAACACTGCACAGCCACGACGCGTTTCGATGTAATTTCATCTCATCAGGTGGAGACAGCAGGTTTCGAACCCGGGACCATTGGAATAGTAGTCCTAGCCACTACCACTTGGGCTACCGGGTCACGGCGGACAATGGTTTTGGACAACGGTTATTGACATATTGGAAGAGCAATTTGAGGTACACGTTGTGTGATTGGATTGCGACACGCAATCTCAAGGTAGACCGCGATTCACATTGAAGTGAACGTTGGCCATTCGATCACTAGGACCGTAGCTGTTGAAGCAAATTTGGTGTTGTCCGCCTGAAAACACTGCACAGCCACGACGCGTTTCGATGTAATTTCATCTCATCAGGTGGAGACAGCAGGTTTCGAACCCGGGACCATTGGAATAGTAGTCCTAGCCACTACCACTTGGGCTACCGGGTCACGGCGGACAATGGTTTTGGACAACGGTTATTGACATATTGGAAGAGCAATTTGAGGTACACGTTGTGTGATTGGATTGCGACACGCAATCTCAAGGTAGACCGCGATTCACATTGAAGTGAACGTTGGCCATTCGATCACTAGGACCGTAGCTGTTGAAGCAAATTTGGTGTTGTCCGCCTGAAAACACTGCACAGCCACGACGCGTTTCGATGTAATTTCATCTCATCAGGTGGAGACAGCAGGTTTCGAACCCGGGACCATTGGAATAGTAGTCCTAGCCACTACCACTTGGGCTACCGGGTCACGGCGGACAATGGTTTTGGACAACGGTTATTGACATATTGGAAGAGCAATTTGAGGTACACGTTGTGTGATTGGATTGCGACACGCAATCTCAAGGTAGACCGCGATTCACATTGAAGTGAACGTTGGCCATTCGATCACTAGGACCGTAGCTGTTGAAGCAAATTTGGTGTTGTCCGCCTGAAAACACTGCACAGCCACGACGCGTTTCGATGTAATTTCATCTCATCAGGTGGAGACAGCAGGTTTCGAACCCGGGACCATTGGAATAGTAGTCCTAGCCACTACCACTTGGGCTACCGGGTCACGGCGGACAATGGTTTTGGACAACGGTTATTGACATATTGGAAGAGCAATTTGAGGTACACGTTGTGTGATTGGATTGCGACACGCAATCTCAAGGTAGACCGCGATTCACATTGAAGTGAACGTTGGCCATTCGATCACTAGGACCGTAGCTGTTGAAGCAAATTTGGTGTTGTCCGCCTGAAAACACTGCACAGCCACGACGCGTTTCGATGTAATTTCATCTCATCAGGTGGAGACAGCAGGTTTCGAACCCGGGACCATTGGAATAGTAGTCCTAGCCACTACCACTTGGGCTACCGGGTCACGGCGGACAATGGTTTTGGACAACGGTTATTGACATATTGGAAGAGCAATTTGAGGTACACGTTGTGTGATTGGATTGCGACACGCAATCTCAAGGTAGACCGCGATTCACATTGAAGTGAACGTTGGCCATTCGATCACTAGGACCGTAGCTGTTGAAGCAAATTTGGTGTTGTCCGCCTGAAAACACTGCACAGCCACGACGCGTTTCGATGTAATTTCATCTCATCAGGTGGAGACAGCAGGTTTCGAACCCGGGACCATTGGAATAGTAGTCCTAGCCACTACCACTTGGGCTACCGGGTCACGGCGGACAATGGTTTTGGACAACGGTTATTGACATATTGGAAGAGCAATTTGAGGTACACGTTGTGTGATTGGATTGCGACACGCAATCTCAAGGTAGACCGCGATTCACATTGAAGTGAACGTTGGCCATTCGATCACTAGGACCGTAGCTGTTGAAGCAAATTGGTGTTGTCCGCCTGAAAACACTGCACAGCCACGACGCGTTTCGATGTAATTTCATCTCATCAGGTGGAGACAGCAGGTTTCGAACCCGGGACCATTGGAATAGTAGTCCTAGCCACTACCACTTGGGCTACCGGGTCACGGCGGACAATGGTTTTGGACAACGGTTATTGACATATTGGAAGAGCAATTTGAGGTACACGTTGTGTGATTGGATTGCGACACGCAATCTCAAGGTAGACCGCGATTCACATTGAAGTGAACGTTGGCCATTCGATCACTAGGACCGTAGCTGTTGAAGCAAATTTGGTGTTGTCCGCCTGAAAACACTGCACAGCCACGACGCGTTTCGATGTAATTTCATCTCATCAGGTGGAGACAGCAGGTTTCGAACCCGGGACCATTGGAATAGTAGTCCTAGCCACTACCACTTGGGCTACCGGGTCACGGCGGACAATGGTTTTGGACAACGGTTATTGACATATTGGAAGAGCAATTTGAGGTACACGTTGTGTGATTGGATTGCGACACGCAATCTCAAGGTAGACCGCGATTCACATTGAAGTGAACGTTGGCCATTCGATCACTAGGACCGTAGCTGTTGAAGCAAATTTGGTGTTGTCCGCCTGAAAACACTGCACAGCCACGACGCGTTTCGATGTAATTTCATCTCATCAGGTGGAGACAGCAGGTTTCGAACCCGGGACCATTGGAATAGTAGTCCTAGCCACTACCACTTGGGCTACCGGGTCACGGCGGACAATGGTTTTGGACAACGGTTATTGACATATTGGAAGAGCAATTTGAGGTACACGTTGTGTGATTGGATTGCGACACGCAATCTCAAGGTAGACCGCGATTCACATTGAAGTGAACGTTGGCCATTCGATCACTAGGACCGTAGCTGTTGAAGCAAATTTGGTGTTGTCCGCCTGAAAACACTGCACAGCCACGACGCGTTTCGATGTAATTTCATCTCATCAGGTGGAGACAGCAGGTTTCGAACCCGGGACCATTGGAATAGTAGTCCTAGCCACTACCACTTGGGCTACCGGGTCACGGCGGACAATGGTTTTGGACAACGGTTATTGACATATTGGAAGAGCAATTTGAGGTACACGTTGTGTGATTGGATTGCGACACGCAATCTCAAGGTAGACCGCGATTCACATTGAAGTGAACGTTGGCCATTCGATCACTAGGACCGTAGCTGTTGAAGCAAATTTGGTGTTGTCCGCCTGAAAACACTGCACAGCCACGACGCGTTTCGATGTAATTTCATCTCATCAGGTGGAGACAGCAGGTTTCGAACCCGGGACCATTGGAATAGTAGTCCTAGCCACTACCACTTGGGCTACCGGGTCACGGCGGACAATGGTTTTGGACAACGGTTATTGACATATTGGAAGAGCAATTTGAGGTACACGTTGTGTGATTGGATTGCGACACGCAATCTCAAGGTAGACCGCGATTCACATTGAAGTGAACGTTGGCCATTCGATCACTAGGACCGTAGCTGTTGAAGCAAATTTGGTGTTGTCCGCCTGAAAACACTGCACAGCCACGACGCGTTTCGATGTAATTTCATCTCATCAGGTGGAGACAGCAGGTTTCGAACCCGGGACCATTGGAATAGTAGTCCTAGCCACTACCACTTGGGCTACCGGGTCACGGCGGACAATGGTTTTGGACAACGGTTATTGACATATTGGAAGAGCAATTTGAGGTACACGTTGTGTGATTGGATTGCGACACGCAATCTCAAGGTAGACCGCGATTCACATTGAAGTGAACGTTGGCCATTCGATCACTAGGACCGTAGCTGTTGAAGCAAATTTGGTGTTGTCCGCCTGAAAACACTGCACAGCCACGACGCGTTTCGATGTAATTTCATCTCATCAGGTGGAGACAGCAGGTTTCGAACCCGGGACCATTGGAATAGTAGTCCTAGCCACTACCACTTGGGCTACCGGGTCACGGCGGACAATGGTTTTGGACAACGGTTATTGACATATTGGAAGAGCAATTTGAGGTACACGTTGTGTGATTGGATTGCGACACGCAATCTCAAGGTAGACCGCGATTCACATTGAAGTGAACGTTGGCCATTCGATCACTAGGACCGTAGCTGTTGAAGCAAATTTGGTGTTGTCCGCCTGAAAACACTGCACAGCCACGACGCGTTTCGATGTAATTTCATCTCATCAGGTGGAGACAGCAGGTTTCGAACCCGGGACCATTGGAATAGTAGTCCTAGCCACTACCACTTGGGCTACCGGGTCACGGCGGACAATGGTTTTGGACAACGGTTATTGACATATTGGAAGAGCAATTTGAGGTACACGTTGTGTGATTGGATTGCGACACGCAATCTCAAGGTAGACCGCGATTCACATTGAAGTGAACGTTGGCCATTCGATCACTAGGACCGTAGCTGTTGAAGCAAATTTGGTGTTGTCCGCCTGAAAACACTGCACAGCCACGACGCGTTTCGATGTAATTTCATCTCATCAGGTGGAGACAGCAGGTTTCGAACCCGGGACCATTGGAATAGTAGTCCTAGCCACTACCACTTGGGCTACCGGGTCACGGCGGACAATGGTTTTGGACAACGGTTATTGACATATTGGAAGAGCAATTTGAGGTACACGTTGTGTGATTGGATTGCGACACGCAATCTCAAGGTAGACCGCGATTCACATTGAAGTGAACGTTGGCCATTCGATCACTAGGACCGTAGCTGTTGAAGCAAATTTGGTGTTGTCCGCCTGAAAACACTGCACAGCCACGACGCGTTTCGATGTAATTTCATCTCATCAGGTGGAGACAGCAGGTTTCGAACCCGGGACCATTGGAATAGTAGTCCTAGCCACTACCACTTGGGCTACCGGGTCACGGCGGACAATGGTTTTGGACAACGGTTATTGACATATTGGAAGAGCAATTTGAGGTACACGTTGTGTGATTGGATTGCGACACGCAATCTCAAGGTAGACCGCGATTCACATTGAAGTGAACGTTGGCCATTCGATCACTAGGACCGTAGCTGTTGAAGCAAATTTGGTGTTGTCCGCCTGAAAACACTGCACAGCCACGACGCGTTTCGATGTAATTTCATCTCATCAGGTGGAGACAGCAGGTTTCGAACCCGGGACCATTGGAATAGTAGTCCTAGCCACTACCACTTGGGCTACCGGGTCACGGCGGACAATGGTTTTGGACAACGGTTATTGACATATTGGAAGAGCAATTTGAGGTACACGTTGTGTGATTGGATTGCGACACGCAATCTCAAGGTAGACCGCGATTCACATTGAAGTGAACGTTGGCCATTCGATCACTAGGACCGTAGCTGTTGAAGCAAATTTGGTGTTGTCCGCCTGAAAACACTGCACAGCCACGACGCGTTTCGATGTAATTTCATCTCATCAGGTGGAGACAGCAGGTTTCGAACCCGGGACCATTGGAATAGTAGTCCTAGCCACTACCACTTGGGCTACCGGGTCACGGCGGACAATGGTTTTGGACAACGGTTATTGACATATTGGAAGAGCAATTTGAGGTACACGTTGTGTGATTGGATTGCGACACGCAATCTCAAGGTAGACCGCGATTCACATTGAAGTGAACGTTGGCCATTCGATCACTAGGACCGTAGCTGTTGAAGCAAATTTGGTGTTGTCCGCCTGAAAACACTGCACAGCCACGACGCGTTTCGATGTAATTTCATCTCATCAGGTGGAGACAGCAGGTTTCGAACCCGGGACCATTGGAATAGTAGTCCTAGCCACTACCACTTGGGCTACCGGGTCACGGCGGACAATGGTTTTGGACAACGGTTATTGACATATTGGAAGAGCAATTTGAGGTACACGTTGTGTGATTGGATTGCGACACGCAATCTCAAGGTAGACCGCGATTCACATTGAAGTGAACGTTGGCCATTCGATCACTAGGACCGTAGCTGTTGAAGCAAATTTGGTGTTGTCCGCCTGAAAACACTGCACAGCCACGACGCGTTTCGATGTAATTTCATCTCATCAGGTGGAGACAGCAGGTTTCGAACCCGGGACCATTGGAATAGTAGTCCTAGCCACTACCACTTGGGCTACCGGGTCACGGCGGACAATGGTTTTGGACAACGGTTATTGACATATTGGAAGAGCAATTTGAGGTACACGTTGTGTGATTGGATTGCGACACGCAATCTCAAGGTAGACCGCGATTCACATTGAAGTGAACGTTGGCCATTCGATCACTAGGACCGTAGCTGTTGAAGCAAATTTGGTGTTGTCCGCCTGAAAACACTGCACAGCCACGACGCGTTTCGATGTAATTTCATCTCATCAGGTGGAGACAGCAGGTTTCGAACCCGGGACCATTGGAATAGTAGTCCTAGCCACTACCACTTGGGCTACCGGGTCACGGCGGACAATGGTTTTGGACAACGGTTATTGACATATTGGAAGAGCAATTTGAGGTACACGTTGTGTGATTGGATTGCGACACGCAATCTCAAGGTAGACCGCGATTCACATTGAAGTGAACGTTGGCCATTCGATCACTAGGACCGTAGCTGTTGAAGCAAATTTGGTGTTGTCCGCCTGAAAACACTGCACAGCCACGACGCGTTTCGATGTAATTTCATCTCATCAGGTGGAGACAGCAGGTTTCGAACCCGGGACCATTGGAATAGTAGTCCTAGCCACTACCACTTGGGCTACCGGGTCACGGCGGACAATGGTTTTGGACAACGGTTATTGACATATTGGAAGAGCAATTTGAGGTACACGTTGTGTGATTGGATTGCGACACGCAATCTCAAGGTAGACCGCGATTCACATTGAAGTGAACGTTGGCCATTCGATCACTAGGACCGTAGCTGTTGAAGCAAATTTGGTGTTGTCCGCCTGAAAACACTGCACAGCCACGACGCGTTTCGATGTAATTTCATCTCATCAGGTGGAGACAGCAGGTTTCGAACCCGGGACCATTGGAATAGTAGTCCTAGCCACTACCACTTGGGCTACCGGGTCACGGCGGACAATGGTTTTGGACAACGGTTATTGACATATTGGAAGAGCAATTTGAGGTACACGTTGTGTGATTGGATTGCGACACGCAATCTCAAGGTAGACCGCGATTCACATTGAAGTGAACGTTGGCCATTCGATCACTAGGACCGTAGCTGTTGAAGCAAATTTGGTGTTGTCCGCCTGAAAACACTGCACAGCCACGACGCGTTTCGATGTAATTTCATCTCATCAGGTGGAGACAGCAGGTTTCGAACCCGGGACCATTGGAATAGTAGTCCTAGCCACTACCACTTGGGCTACCGGGTCACGGCGGACAATGGTTTTGGACAACGGTTATTGACATATTGGAAGAGCAATTTGAGGTACACGTTGTGTGATTGGATTGCGACACGCAATCTCAAGGTAGACCGCGATTCACATTGAAGTGAACGTTGGCCATTCGATCACTAGGACCGTAGCTGTTGAAGCAAATTTGGTGTTGTCCGCCTGAAAACACTGCACAGCCACGACGCGTTTCGATGTAATTTCATCTCATCAGGTGGAGACAGCAGGTTTCGAACCCGGGACCATTGGAATAGTAGTCCTAGCCACTACCACTTGGGCTACCGGGTCACGGCGGACAATGGTTTTGGACAACGGTTATTGACATATTGGAAGAGCAATTTGAGGTACACGTTGTGTGATTGGATTGCGACACGCAATCTCAAGGTAGACCGCGATTCACATTGAAGTGAACGTTGGCCATTCGATCACTAGGACCGTAGCTGTTGAAGCAAATTTGGTGTTGTCCGCCTGAAAACACTGCACAGCCACGACGCGTTTCGATGTAATTTCATCTCATCAGGTGGAGACAGCAGGTTTCGAACCCGGGACCATTGGAATAGTAGTCCTAGCCACTACCACTTGGGCTACCGGGTCACGGCGGACAATGGTTTTGGACAACGGTTATTGACATATTGGAAGAGCAATTTGAGGTACACGTTGTGTGATTGGATTGCGACACGCAATCTCAAGGTAGACCGCGATTCACATTGAAGTGAACGTTGGCCATTCGATCACTAGGACCGTAGCTGTTGAAGCAAATTTGGTGTTGTCCGCCTGAAAACACTGCACAGCCACGACGCGTTTCGATGTAATTTCATCTCATCAGGTGGAGACAGCAGGTTTCGAACCCGGGACCATTGGAATAGTAGTCCTAGCCACTACCACTTGGGCTACCGGGTCACGGCGGACAATGGTTTTGGACAACGGTTATTGACATATTGGAAGAGCAATTTGAGGTACACGTTGTGTGATTGGATTGCGACACGCAATCTCAAGGTAGACCGCGATTCACATTGAAGTGAACGTTGGCCATTCGATCACTAGGACCGTAGCTGTTGAAGCAAATTTGGTGTTGTCCGCCTGAAAACACTGCACAGCCACGACGCGTTTCGATGTAATTTCATCTCATCAGGTGGAGACAGCAGGTTTCGAACCCGGGACCATTGGAATAGTAGTCCTAGCCACTACCACTTGGGCTACCGGGTCACGGCGGACAATGGTTTTGGACAACGGTTATTGACATATTGGAAGAGCAATTTGAGGTACACGTTGTGTGATTGGATTGCGACACGCAATCTCAAGGTAGACCGCGATTCACATTGAAGTGAACGTTGGCCATTCGATCACTAGGACCGTAGCTGTTGAAGCAAATTTGGTGTTGTCCGCCTGAAAACACTGCACAGCCACGACGCGTTTCGATGTAATTTCATCTCATCAGGTGGAGACAGCAGGTTTCGAACCCGGGACCATTGGAATAGTAGTCCTAGCCACTACCACTTGGGCTACCGGGTCACGGCGGACAATGGTTTTGGACAACGGTTATTGACATATTGGAAGAGCAATTTGAGGTACACGTTGTGTGATTGGATTGCGACACGCAATCTCAAGGTAGACCGCGATTCACATTGAAGTGAACGTTGGCCATTCGATCACTAGGACCGTAGCTGTTGAAGCAAATTTGGTGTTGTCCGCCTGAAAACACTGCACAGCCACGACGCGTTTCGATGTAATTTCATCTCATCAGGTGGAGACAGCAGGTTTCGAACCCGGGACCATTGGAATAGTAGTCCTAGCCACTACCACTTGGGCTACCGGGTCACGGCGGACAATGGTTTTGGACAACGGTTATTGACATATTGGAAGAGCAATTTGAGGTACACGTTGTGTGATTGGATTGCGACACGCAATCTCAAGGTAGACCGCGATTCACATTGAAGTGAACGTTGGCCATTCGATCACTAGGGACCGTAGCTGTTGAAGCGAATTTGGTGTTGTCCGCCTGAAAACACTGCACAGCCACGACGCGTTTCGATGTAATTTCATCTCATCAGGTGGAGACAGCAGGTTTCGAACCCGGGACCATTGGAATAGTAGTCCTAGCCACTACCACTTGGGCTACCGGGTCACGGCGGACAATGGTTTTGGACAACGGTTATTGACATATTGGAAGAGCAATTTGAGGTACACGTTGTGTGATTGGATTGCGACACGCAATCTCAAGGTAGACCGCGATTCACATTGAAGTGAACGTTGGCCATTCGATCACTAGGACCGTAGCTGTTGAAGCAAATTTGGTGTTGTCCGCCTGAAAACACTGCACAGCCACGACGCGTTTCGATGTAATTTCATCTCATCAGGTGGAGACAGCAGGTTTCGAACCCGGGACCATTGGAATAGTAGTCCTAGCCACTACCACTTGGGCTACCGGGTCACGGCGGACAATGGTTTTGGACAACGGTTATTGACATATTGGAAGAGCAATTTGAGGTACACGTTGTGTGATTGGATTGCGACACGCAATCTCAAGGTAGACCGCGATTCACATTGAAGTGAACGTTGGCCATTCGATCACTAGGGACCGTAGCTGTTGAAGCAAATTTGGTGTTGTCCGCCTGAAAACACTGCACAGCCACGACGCGTTTCGATGTAATTTCATCTCATCAGGTGGAGACAGCAGGTTTCGAACCCGGGACCATTGGAATAGTAGTCCTAGCCACTACCACTTGGGCTACCGGGTCACGGCGGACAATGGTTTTGGACAACGGTTATTGACATATTGGAAGAGCAATTTGAGGTACACGTTGTGTGATTGGATTGCGACACGCAATCTCAAGGTAGACCGCGATTCACATTGAAGTGAACGTTGGCCATTCGATCACTAGGACCGTAGCTGTTGAAGCAAATTTGGTGTTGTCCGCCTGAAAACACTGCACAGCCACGACGCGTTTCGATGTAATTTCATCTCATCAGGTGGAGACAGCAGGTTTCGAACCCGGGACCATTGGAATAGTAGTCCTAGCCACTACCACTTGGGCTACCGGGTCACGGCGGACAATGGTTTTGGACAACGGTTATTGACATATTGGAAGAGCAATTTGAGGTACACGTTGTGTGATTGGATTGCGACACGCAATCTCAAGGTAGACCGCGATTCACATTGAAGTGAACGTTGGCCATTCGATCACTAGGACCGTAGCTGTTGAAGCAAATTTGGTGTTGTCCGCCTGAAAACACTGCACAGCCACGACGCGTTTCGATGTAATTTCATCTCATCAGGTGGAGACAGCAGGTTTCGAACCCGGGACCATTGGAATAGTAGTCCTAGCCACTACCACTTGGGCTACCGGGTCACGGCGGACAATGGTTTTGGACAACGGTTATTGACATATTGGAAGAGCAATTTGAGGTACACGTTGTGTGATTGGATTGCGACACGCAATCTCAAGGTAGACCGCGATTCACATTGAAGTGAACGTTGGCCATTCGATCACTAGGACCGTAGCTGTTGAAGCAAATTTGGTGTTGTCCGCCTGAAAACACTGCACAGCCACGACGCGTTTCGATGTAATTTCATCTCATCAGGTGGAGACAGCAGGTTCGAACCCGGGACCATTGGAATAGTAGTCCTAGCCACTACCACTTGGGCTACCGGGTCACGGCGGACAATGGTTTTGGACAACGGTTATTGACATATTGGAAGAGCAATTTGAGGTACACGTTGTGTGATTGGATTGCGACAACGCAATCTCAAGGTAGACCGCGATTCACATTGAAGTGAACGTTGGCCATTCGATCACTAGGACCGTAGCTGTTGAAGCAAATTTGGTGTTGTCCGCCTGAAAACACTGCACAGCCACGACGCGTTTCGATGTAATTTCATCTCATCAGGTGGAGACAGCAGGTTTCGAACCCGGGACCATTGGAATAGTAGTCCTAGCCACTACCACTTGCGGCTACCGGGTCACGGCGGACAATGGTTTTGGACAACGGTT
>JAXRKO010001536.1:0-15478 GCA_037039905.1 Formica aserva
GATTGAACACAGCGGTAAGGAATACAAAGTGGCAGTTTGTGTACTCGCTGTGTGATTGGATTGCGACGCGCAATCTCTAAGCAGACCTCGGTTCACTTTGCAGTAGACCTCGGTCATTACGATCACAAGGACCGCATCCGAATGGAAAGTAATTCGGTGTTGCTCCTCCCAACCCTGACACGTCCATGACTAGTTTCACCTTCATTTAGGCTCATCAGATGGAGATAGCCTGAGCTGGGGTGGACCTCATAGACCAGTGGCTCAAGGCTGACGCCTTGATCACGATGGCTCTAAGATCCGTGAGCAAAGATTGAACACAGCGGTAAGGAATACAAAGTGGCAGTTTGTGTACTCGCTGTGTGATTGGATTGCGACGCGCAATCTCTAAGCAGACCTCGGTTCACTTTGCAGTAGACCTCGGTCATTACGATCACAAGGACCGCATCCGAATGGAAAGTAATTCGGTGTTGCTCCTCCCAACCCTGACACGTCCATGACTAGTTTCACCTTCATTTAGGCTCATCAGATGGAGATAGCCTGAGCTGGGGTGGACCTCATAGACCAGTGGCTCAAGGCTGACGCCTTGATCACGATGGCTCTAAGATCCGTGAGCAAAGATTGAACACAGCGGTAAGGAATACAAAGTGGCAGTTTGTGTACTCGCTGTGTGATTGGATTGCGACGCGCAATCTCTAAGCAGACCTCGGTTCACTTTGCAGTAGACCTCGGTCATTACGATCACAAGGACCGCATCCGAATGGAAAGTAATTCGGTGTTGCTCCTCCCAACCCTGACACGTCCATGACTAGTTTCACCTTCATTTAGGCTCATCAGATGGAGATAGCCTGAGCTGGGGTGGACCTCATAGACCAGTGGCTCAAGGCTGACGCCTTGATCACGATGGCTCTAAGATCCGTGAGCAAAGATTGAACACAGCGGTAAGGAATACAAAGTGGCAGTTTGTGTACTCGCTGTGTGATTGGATTGCGACGCGCAATCTCTAAGCAGACCTCGGTTCACTTTGCAGTAGACCTCGGTCATTACGATCACAAGGACCGCATCCGAATGGAAAGTAATTCGGTGTTGCTCCTCCCAACCCTGACACGTCCATGACTAGTTTCACCTTCATTTAGGCTCATCAGATGGAGATAGCCTGAGCTGGGGTGGACCTCATAGACCAGTGGCTCAAGGCTGACGCCTTGATCACGATGGCTCTAAGATCCGTGAGCAAAGATTGAACACAGCGGTAAGGAATACAAAGTGGCAGTTTGTGTACTCGCTGTGTGATTGGATTGCGACGCGCAATCTCTAAGCAGACCTCGGTTCACTTTGCAGTAGACCTCGGTCATTACGATCACAAGGACCGCATCCGAATGGAAAGTAATTCGGTGTTGCTCCTCCCAACCCTGACACGTCCATGACTAGTTTCACCTTCATTTAGGCTCATCAGATGGAGATAGCCTGAGCTGGGGTGGACCTCATAGACCAGTGGCTCAAGGCTGACGCCTTGATCACGATGGCTCTAAGATCCGTGAGCAAAGATTGAACACAGCGGTAAGGAATACAAAGTGGCAGTTTGTGTACTCGCTGTGTGATTGGATTGCGACGCGCAATCTCTAAGCAGACCTCGGTTCACTTTGCAGTAGACCTCGGTCATTACGATCACAAGGACCGCATCCGAATGGAAAGTAATTCGGTGTTGCTCCTCCCAACCCTGACACGTCCATGACTAGTTTCACCTTCATTTAGGCTCATCAGATGGAGATAGCCTGAGCTGGGGTGGACCTCATAGACCAGTGGCTCAAGGCTGACGCCTTGATCACGATGGCTCTAAGATCCGTGAGCAAAGATTGAACACAGCGGTAAGGAATACAAAGTGGCAGTTTGTGTACTCGCTGTGTGATTGGATTGCGACGCGCAATCTCTAAGCAGACCTCGGTTCACTTTGCAGTAGACCTCGGTCATTACGATCACAAGGACCGCATCCGAATGGAAAGTAATTCGGTGTTGCTCCTCCCAACCCTGACACGTCCATGACTAGTTTCACCTTCATTTAGGCTCATCAGATGGAGATAGCCTGAGCTGGGGTGGACCTCATAGACCAGTGGCTCAAGGCTGACGCCTTGATCACGATGGCTCTAAGATCCGTGAGCAAAGATTGAACACAGCGGTAAGGAATACAAAGTGGCAGTTTGTGTACTCGCTGTGTGATTGGATTGCGACGCGCAATCTCTAAGCAGACCTCGGTTCACTTTGCAGTAGACCTCGGTCATTACGATCACAAGGACCGCATCCGAATGGAAAGTAATTCGGTGTTGCTCCTCCCAACCCTGACACGTCCATGACTAGTTTCACCTTCATTTAGGCTCATCAGATGGAGATAGCCTGAGCTGGGGTGGACCTCATAGACCAGTGGCTCAAGGCTGACGCCTTGATCACGATGGCTCTAAGATCCGTGAGCAAAGATTGAACACAGCGGTAAGGAATACAAAGTGGCAGTTTGTGTACTCGCTGTGTGATTGGATTGCGACGCGCAATCTCTAAGCAGACCTCGGTTCACTTTGCAGTAGACCTCGGTCATTACGATCACAAGGACCGCATCCGAATGGAAAGTAATTCGGTGTTGCTCCTCCCAACCCTGACACGTCCATGACTAGTTTCACCTTCATTTAGGCTCATCAGATGGAGATAGCCTGAGCTGGGGTGGACCTCATAGACCAGTGGCTCAAGGCTGACGCCTTGATCACGATGGCTCTAAGATCCGTGAGCAAAGATTGAACACAGCGGTAAGGAATACAAAGTGGCAGTTTGTGTACTCGCTGTGTGATTGGATTGCGACGCGCAATCTCTAAGCAGACCTCGGTTCACTTTGCAGTAGACCTCGGTCATTACGATCACAAGGACCGCATCCGAATGGAAAGTAATTCGGTGTTGCTCCTCCCAACCCTGACACGTCCATGACTAGTTTCACCTTCATTTAGGCTCATCAGATGGAGATAGCCTGAGCTGGGGTGGACCTCATAGACCAGTGGCTCAAGGCTGACGCCTTGATCACGATGGCTCTAAGATCCGTGAGCAAAGATTGAACACAGCGGTAAGGAATACAAAGTGGCAGTTTGTGTACTCGCTGTGTGATTGGATTGCGACGCGCAATCTCTAAGCAGACCTCGGTTCACTTTGCAGTAGACCTCGGTCATTACGATCACAAGGACCGCATCCGAATGGAAAGTAATTCGGTGTTGCTCCTCCCAACCCTGACACGTCCATGACTAGTTTCACCTTCATTTAGGCTCATCAGATGGAGATAGCCTGAGCTGGGGTGGACCTCATAGACCAGTGGCTCAAGGCTGACGCCTTGATCACGATGGCTCTAAGATCCGTGAGCAAAGATTGAACACAGCGGTAAGGAATACAAAGTGGCAGTTTGTGTACTCGCTGTGTGATTGGATTGCGACGCGCAATCTCTAAGCAGACCTCGGTTCACTTTGCAGTAGACCTCGGTCATTACGATCACAAGGACCGCATCCGAATGGAAAGTAATTCGGTGTTGCTCCTCCCAACCCTGACACGTCCATGACTAGTTTCACCTTCATTTAGGCTCATCAGATGGAGATAGCCTGAGCTGGGGTGGACCTCATAGACCAGTGGCTCAAGGCTGACGCCTTGATCACGATGGCTCTAAGATCCGTGAGCAAAGATTGAACACAGCGGTAAGGAATACAAAGTGGCAGTTTGTGTACTCGCTGTGTGATTGGATTGCGACGCGCAATCTCTAAGCAGACCTCGGTTCACTTTGCAGTAGACCTCGGTCATTACGATCACAAGGACCGCATCCGAATGGAAAGTAATTCGGTGTTGCTCCTCCCAACCCTGACACGTCCATGACTAGTTTCACCTTCATTTAGGCTCATCAGATGGAGATAGCCTGAGCTGGGGTGGACCTCATAGACCAGTGGCTCAAGGCTGACGCCTTGATCACGATGGCTCTAAGATCCGTGAGCAAAGATTGAACACAGCGGTAAGGAATACAAAGTGGCAGTTTGTGTACTCGCTGTGTGATTGGATTGCGACGCGCAATCTCTAAGCAGACCTCGGTTCACTTTGCAGTAGACCTCGGTCATTACGATCACAAGGACCGCATCCGAATGGAAAGTAATTCGGTGTTGCTCCTCCCAACCCTGACACGTCCATGACTAGTTTCACCTTCATTTAGGCTCATCAGATGGAGATAGCCTGAGCTGGGGTGGACCTCATAGACCAGTGGCTCAAGGCTGACGCCTTGATCACGATGGCTCTAAGATCCGTGAGCAAAGATTGAACACAGCGGTAAGGAATACAAAGTGGCAGTTTGTGTACTCGCTGTGTGATTGGATTGCGACGCGCAATCTCTAAGCAGACCTCGGTTCACTTTGCAGTAGACCTCGGTCATTACGATCACAAGGACCGCATCCGAATGGAAAGTAATTCGGTGTTGCTCCTCCCAACCCTGACACGTCCATGACTAGTTTCACCTTCATTTAGGCTCATCAGATGGAGATAGCCTGAGCTGGGGTGGACCTCATAGACCAGTGGCTCAAGGCTGACGCCTTGATCACGATGGCTCTAAGATCCGTGAGCAAAGATTGAACACAGCGGTAAGGAATACAAAGTGGCAGTTTGTGTACTCGCTGTGTGATTGGATTGCGACGCGCAATCTCTAAGCAGACCTCGGTTCACTTTGCAGTAGACCTCGGTCATTACGATCACAAGGACCGCATCCGAATGGAAAGTAATTCGGTGTTGCTCCTCCCAACCCTGACACGTCCATGACTAGTTTCACCTTCATTTAGGCTCATCAGATGGAGATAGCCTGAGCTGGGGTGGACCTCATAGACCAGTGGCTCAAGGCTGACGCCTTGATCACGATGGCTCTAAGATCCGTGAGCAAAGATTGAACACAGCGGTAAGGAATACAAAGTGGCAGTTTGTGTACTCGCTGTGTGATTGGATTGCGACGCGCAATCTCTAAGCAGACCTCGGTTCACTTTGCAGTAGACCTCGGTCATTACGATCACAAGGACCGCATCCGAATGGAAAGTAATTCGGTGTTGCTCCTCCCAACCCTGACACGTCCATGACTAGTTTCACCTTCATTTAGGCTCATCAGATGGAGATAGCCTGAGCTGGGGTGGACCTCATAGACCAGTGGCTCAAGGCTGACGCCTTGATCACGATGGCTCTAAGATCCGTGAGCAAAGATTGAACACAGCGGTAAGGAATACAAAGTGGCAGTTTGTGTACTCGCTGTGTGATTGGATTGCGACGCGCAATCTCTAAGCAGACCTCGGTTCACTTTGCAGTAGACCTCGGTCATTACGATCACAAGGACCGCATCCGAATGGAAAGTAATTCGGTGTTGCTCCTCCCAACCCTGACACGTCCATGACTAGTTTCACCTTCATTTAGGCTCATCAGATGGAGATAGCCTGAGCTGGGGTGGACCTCATAGACCAGTGGCTCAAGGCTGACGCCTTGATCACGATGGCTCTAAGATCCGTGAGCAAAGATTGAACACAGCGGTAAGGAATACAAAGTGGCAGTTTGTGTACTCGCTGTGTGATTGGATTGCGACGCGCAATCTCTAAGCAGACCTCGGTTCACTTTGCAGTAGACCTCGGTCATTACGATCACAAGGACCGCATCCGAATGGAAAGTAATTCGGTGTTGCTCCTCCCAACCCTGACACGTCCATGACTAGTTTCACCTTCATTTAGGCTCATCAGATGGAGATAGCCTGAGCTGGGGTGGACCTCATAGACCAGTGGCTCAAGGCTGACGCCTTGATCACGATGGCTCTAAGATCCGTGAGCAAAGATTGAACACAGCGGTAAGGAATACAAAGTGGCAGTTTGTGTACTCGCTGTGTGATTGGATTGCGACGCGCAATCTCTAAGCAGACCTCGGTTCACTTTGCAGTAGACCTCGGTCATTACGATCACAAGGACCGCATCCGAATGGAAAGTAATTCGGTGTTGCTCCTCCCAACCCTGACACGTCCATGACTAGTTTCACCTTCATTTAGGCTCATCAGATGGAGATAGCCTGAGCTGGGGTGGACCTCATAGACCAGTGGCTCAAGGCTGACGCCTTGATCACGATGGCTCTAAGATCCGTGAGCAAAGATTGAACACAGCGGTAAGGAATACAAAGTGGCAGTTTGTGTACTCGCTGTGTGATTGGATTGCGACGCGCAATCTCTAAGCAGACCTCGGTTCACTTTGCAGTAGACCTCGGTCATTACGATCACAAGGACCGCATCCGAATGGAAAGTAATTCGGTGTTGCTCCTCCCAACCCTGACACGTCCATGACTAGTTTCACCTTCATTTAGGCTCATCAGATGGAGATAGCCTGAGCTGGGGTGGACCTCATAGACCAGTGGCTCAAGGCTGACGCCTTGATCACGATGGCTCTAAGATCCGTGAGCAAAGATTGAACACAGCGGTAAGGAATACAAAGTGGCAGTTTGTGTACTCGCTGTGTGATTGGATTGCGACGCGCAATCTCTAAGCAGACCTCGGTTCACTTTGCAGTAGACCTCGGTCATTACGATCACAAGGACCGCATCCGAATGGAAAGTAATTCGGTGTTGCTCCTCCCAACCCTGACACGTCCATGACTAGTTTCACCTTCATTTAGGCTCATCAGATGGAGATAGCCTGAGCTGGGGTGGACCTCATAGACCAGTGGCTCAAGGCTGACGCCTTGATCACGATGGCTCTAAGATCCGTGAGCAAAGATTGAACACAGCGGTAAGGAATACAAAGTGGCAGTTTGTGTACTCGCTGTGTGATTGGATTGCGACGCGCAATCTCTAAGCAGACCTCGGTTCACTTTGCAGTAGACCTCGGTCATTACGATCACAAGGACCGCATCCGAATGGAAAGTAATTCGGTGTTGCTCCTCCCAACCCTGACACGTCCATGACTAGTTTCACCTTCATTTAGGCTCATCAGATGGAGATAGCCTGAGCTGGGGTGGACCTCATAGACCAGTGGCTCAAGGCTGACGCCTTGATCACGATGGCTCTAAGATCCGTGAGCAAAGATTGAACACAGCGGTAAGGAATACAAAGTGGCAGTTTGTGTACTCGCTGTGTGATTGGATTGCGACGCGCAATCTCTAAGCAGACCTCGGTTCACTTTGCAGTAGACCTCGGTCATTACGATCACAAGGACCGCATCCGAATGGAAAGTAATTCGGTGTTGCTCCTCCCAACCCTGACACGTCCATGACTAGTTTCACCTTCATTTAGGCTCATCAGATGGAGATAGCCTGAGCTGGGGTGGACCTCATAGACCAGTGGCTCAAGGCTGACGCCTTGATCACGATGGCTCTAAGATCCGTGAGCAAAGATTGAACACAGCGGTAAGGAATACAAAGTGGCAGTTTGTGTACTCGCTGTGTGATTGGATTGCGACGCGCAATCTCTAAGCAGACCTCGGTTCACTTTGCAGTAGACCTCGGTCATTACGATCACAAGGACCGCATCCGAATGGAAAGTAATTCGGTGTTGCTCCTCCCAACCCTGACACGTCCATGACTAGTTTCACCTTCATTTAGGCTCATCAGATGGAGATAGCCTGAGCTGGGGTGGACCTCATAGACCAGTGGCTCAAGGCTGACGCCTTGATCACGATGGCTCTAAGATCCGTGAGCAAAGATTGAACACAGCGGTAAGGAATACAAAGTGGCAGTTTGTGTACTCGCTGTGTGATTGGATTGCGACGCGCAATCTCTAAGCAGACCTCGGTTCACTTTGCAGTAGACCTCGGTCATTACGATCACAAGGACCGCATCCGAATGGAAAGTAATTCGGTGTTGCTCCTCCCAACCCTGACACGTCCATGACTAGTTTCACCTTCATTTAGGCTCATCAGATGGAGATAGCCTGAGCTGGGGTGGACCTCATAGACCAGTGGCTCAAGGCTGACGCCTTGATCACGATGGCTCTAAGATCCGTGAGCAAAGATTGAACACAGCGGTAAGGAATACAAAGTGGCAGTTTGTGTACTCGCTGTGTGATTGGATTGCGACGCGCAATCTCTAAGCAGACCTCGGTTCACTTTGCAGTAGACCTCGGTCATTACGATCACAAGGACCGCATCCGAATGGAAAGTAATTCGGTGTTGCTCCTCCCAACCCTGACACGTCCATGACTAGTTTCACCTTCATTTAGGCTCATCAGATGGAGATAGCCTGAGCTGGGGTGGACCTCATAGACCAGTGGCTCAAGGCTGACGCCTTGATCACGATGGCTCTAAGATCCGTGAGCAAAGATTGAACACAGCGGTAAGGAATACAAAGTGGCAGTTTGTGTACTCGCTGTGTGATTGGATTGCGACGCGCAATCTCTAAGCAGACCTCGGTTCACTTTGCAGTAGACCTCGGTCATTACGATCACAAGGACCGCATCCGAATGGAAAGTAATTCGGTGTTGCTCCTCCCAACCCTGACACGTCCATGACTAGTTTCACCTTCATTTAGGCTCATCAGATGGAGATAGCCTGAGCTGGGGTGGACCTCATAGACCAGTGGCTCAAGGCTGACGCCTTGATCACGATGGCTCTAAGATCCGTGAGCAAAGATTGAACACAGCGGTAAGGAATACAAAGTGGCAGTTTGTGTACTCGCTGTGTGATTGGATTGCGACGCGCAATCTCTAAGCAGACCTCGGTTCACTTTGCAGTAGACCTCGGTCATTACGATCACAAGGACCGCATCCGAATGGAAAGTAATTCGGTGTTGCTCCTCCCAACCCTGACACGTCCATGACTAGTTTCACCTTCATTTAGGCTCA
This sequence comes from Formica aserva, assembly GCA_037039905.1. Lineage (NCBI taxonomy): Eukaryota > Metazoa > Arthropoda > Insecta > Hymenoptera > Formicidae > Formica > Formica aserva. The sequence continues at coordinate 8,839 of JAXRKO010001536.1, forward strand.
TCAGATGGAGATAGCCTGAGCTGGGGTGGACCTCATAGACCAGTGGCTCAAGGCTGACGCCTTGATCACGATGGCTCTAAGATCCGTGAGCAAAGATTGAACACAGCGGTAAGGAATACAAAGTGGCAGTTTGTGTACTCGCTGTGTGATTGGATTGCGACGCGCAATCTCTAAGCAGACCTCGGTTCACTTTGCAGTAGACCTCGGTCATTACGATCACAAGGACCGCATCCGAATGGAAAGTAATTCGGTGTTGCTCCTCCCAACCCTGACACGTCCATGACTAGTTTCACCTTCATTTAGGCTCATCAGATGGAGATAGCCTGAGCTGGGGTGGACCTCATAGACCAGTGGCTCAAGGCTGACGCCTTGATCACGATGGCTCTAAGATCCGTGAGCAAAGATTGAACACAGCGGTAAGGAATACAAAGTGGCAGTTTGTGTACTCGCTGTGTGATTGGATTGCGACGCGCAATCTCTAAGCAGACCTCGGTTCACTTTGCAGTAGACCTCGGTCATTACGATCACAAGGACCGCATCCGAATGGAAAGTAATTCGGTGTTGCTCCTCCCAACCCTGACACGTCCATGACTAGTTTCACCTTCATTTAGGCTCATCAGATGGAGATAGCCTGAGCTGGGGTGGACCTCATAGACCAGTGGCTCAAGGCTGACGCCTTGATCACGATGGCTCTAAGATCCGTGAGCAAAGATTGAACACAGCGGTAAGGAATACAAAGTGGCAGTTTGTGTACTCGCTGTGTGATTGGATTGCGACGCGCAATCTCTAAGCAGACCTCGGTTCACTTTGCAGTAGACCTCGGTCATTACGATCACAAGGACCGCATCCGAATGGAAAGTAATTCGGTGTTGCTCCTCCCAACCCTGACACGTCCATGACTAGTTTCACCTTCATTTAGGCTCATCAGATGGAGATAGCCTGAGCTGGGGTGGACCTCATAGACCAGTGGCTCAAGGCTGACGCCTTGATCACGATGGCTCTAAGATCCGTGAGCAAAGATTGAACACAGCGGTAAGGAATACAAAGTGGCAGTTTGTGTACTCGCTGTGTGATTGGATTGCGACGCGCAATCTCTAAGCAGACCTCGGTTCACTTTGCAGTAGACCTCGGTCATTACGATCACAAGGACCGCATCCGAATGGAAAGTAATTCGGTGTTGCTCCTCCCAACCCTGACACGTCCATGACTAGTTTCACCTTCATTTAGGCTCATCAGATGGAGATAGCCTGAGCTGGGGTGGACCTCATAGACCAGTGGCTCAAGGCTGACGCCTTGATCACGATGGCTCTAAGATCCGTGAGCAAAGATTGAACACAGCGGTAAGGAATACAAAGTGGCAGTTTGTGTACTCGCTGTGTGATTGGATTGCGACGCGCAATCTCTAAGCAGACCTCGGTTCACTTTGCAGTAGACCTCGGTCATTACGATCACAAGGACCGCATCCGAATGGAAAGTAATTCGGTGTTGCTCCTCCCAACCCTGACACGTCCATGACTAGTTTCACCTTCATTTAGGCTCATCAGATGGAGATAGCCTGAGCTGGGGTGGACCTCATAGACCAGTGGCTCAAGGCTGACGCCTTGATCACGATGGCTCTAAGATCCGTGAGCAAAGATTGAACACAGCGGTAAGGAATACAAAGTGGCAGTTTGTGTACTCGCTGTGTGATTGGATTGCGACGCGCAATCTCTAAGCAGACCTCGGTTCACTTTGCAGTAGACCTCGGTCATTACGATCACAAGGACCGCATCCGAATGGAAAGTAATTCGGTGTTGCTCCTCCCAACCCTGACACGTCCATGACTAGTTTCACCTTCATTTAGGCTCATCAGATGGAGATAGCCTGAGCTGGGGTGGACCTCATAGACCAGTGGCTCAAGGCTGACGCCTTGATCACGATGGCTCTAAGATCCGTGAGCAAAGATTGAACACAGCGGTAAGGAATACAAAGTGGCAGTTTGTGTACTCGCTGTGTGATTGGATTGCGACGCGCAATCTCTAAGCAGACCTCGGTTCACTTTGCAGTAGACCTCGGTCATTACGATCACAAGGACCGCATCCGAATGGAAAGTAATTCGGTGTTGCTCCTCCCAACCCTGACACGTCCATGACTAGTTTCACCTTCATTTAGGCTCATCAGATGGAGATAGCCTGAGCTGGGGTGGACCTCATAGACCAGTGGCTCAAGGCTGACGCCTTGATCACGATGGCTCTAAGATCCGTGAGCAAAGATTGAACACAGCGGTAAGGAATACAAAGTGGCAGTTTGTGTACTCGCTGTGTGATTGGATTGCGACGCGCAATCTCTAAGCAGACCTCGGTTCACTTTGCAGTAGACCTCGGTCATTACGATCACAAGGACCGCATCCGAATGGAAAGTAATTCGGTGTTGCTCCTCCCAACCCTGACACGTCCATGACTAGTTTCACCTTCATTTAGGCTCATCAGATGGAGATAGCCTGAGCTGGGGTGGACCTCATAGACCAGTGGCTCAAGGCTGACGCCTTGATCACGATGGCTCTAAGATCCGTGAGCAAAGATTGAACACAGCGGTAAGGAATACAAAGTGGCAGTTTGTGTACTCGCTGTGTGATTGGATTGCGACGCGCAATCTCTAAGCAGACCTCGGTTCACTTTGCAGTAGACCTCGGTCATTACGATCACAAGGACCGCATCCGAATGGAAAGTAATTCGGTGTTGCTCCTCCCAACCCTGACACGTCCATGACTAGTTTCACCTTCATTTAGGCTCATCAGATGGAGATAGCCTGAGCTGGGGTGGACCTCATAGACCAGTGGCTCAAGGCTGACGCCTTGATCACGATGGCTCTAAGATCCGTGAGCAAAGATTGAACACAGCGGTAAGGAATACAAAGTGGCAGTTTGTGTACTCGCTGTGTGATTGGATTGCGACGCGCAATCTCTAAGCAGACCTCGGTTCACTTTGCAGTAGACCTCGGTCATTACGATCACAAGGACCGCATCCGAATGGAAAGTAATTCGGTGTTGCTCCTCCCAACCCTGACACGTCCATGACTAGTTTCACCTTCATTTAGGCTCATCAGATGGAGATAGCCTGAGCTGGGGTGGACCTCATAGACCAGTGGCTCAAGGCTGACGCCTTGATCACGATGGCTCTAAGATCCGTGAGCAAAGATTGAACACAGCGGTAAGGAATACAAAGTGGCAGTTTGTGTACTCGCTGTGTGATTGGATTGCGACGCGCAATCTCTAAGCAGACCTCGGTTCACTTTGCAGTAGACCTCGGTCATTACGATCACAAGGACCGCATCCGAATGGAAAGTAATTCGGTGTTGCTCCTCCCAACCCTGACACGTCCATGACTAGTTTCACCTTCATTTAGGCTCATCAGATGGAGATAGCCTGAGCTGGGGTGGACCTCATAGACCAGTGGCTCAAGGCTGACGCCTTGATCACGATGGCTCTAAGATCCGTGAGCAAAGATTGAACACAGCGGTAAGGAATACAAAGTGGCAGTTTGTGTACTCGCTGTGTGATTGGATTGCGACGCGCAATCTCTAAGCAGACCTCGGTTCACTTTGCAGTAGACCTCGGTCATTACGATCACAAGGACCGCATCCGAATGGAAAGTAATTCGGTGTTGCTCCTCCCAACCCTGACACGTCCATGACTAGTTTCACCTTCATTTAGGCTCATCAGATGGAGATAGCCTGAGCTGGGGTGGACCTCATAGACCAGTGGCTCAAGGCTGACGCCTTGATCACGATGGCTCTAAGATCCGTGAGCAAAGATTGAACACAGCGGTAAGGAATACAAAGTGGCAGTTTGTGTACTCGCTGTGTGATTGGATTGCGACGCGCAATCTCTAAGCAGACCTCGGTTCACTTTGCAGTAGACCTCGGTCATTACGATCACAAGGACCGCATCCGAATGGAAAGTAATTCGGTGTTGCTCCTCCCAACCCTGACACGTCCATGACTAGTTTCACCTTCATTTAGGCTCATCAGATGGAGATAGCCTGAGCTGGGGTGGACCTCATAGACCAGTGGCTCAAGGCTGACGCCTTGATCACGATGGCTCTAAGATCCGTGAGCAAAGATTGAACACAGCGGTAAGGAATACAAAGTGGCAGTTTGTGTACTCGCTGTGTGATTGGATTGCGACGCGCAATCTCTAAGCAGACCTCGGTTCACTTTGCAGTAGACCTCGGTCATTACGATCACAAGGACCGCATCCGAATGGAAAGTAATTCGGTGTTGCTCCTCCCAACCCTGACACGTCCATGACTAGTTTCACCTTCATTTAGGCTCATCAGATGGAGATAGCCTGAGCTGGGGTGGACCTCATAGACCAGTGGCTCAAGGCTGACGCCTTGATCACGATGGCTCTAAGATCCGTGAGCAAAGATTGAACACAGCGGTAAGGAATACAAAGTGGCAGTTTGTGTACTCGCTGTGTGATTGGATTGCGACGCGCAATCTCTAAGCAGACCTCGGTTCACTTTGCAGTAGACCTCGGTCATTACGATCACAAGGACCGCATCCGAATGGAAAGTAATTCGGTGTTGCTCCTCCCAACCCTGACACGTCCATGACTAGTTTCACCTTCATTTAGGCTCATCAGATGGAGATAGCCTGAGCTGGGGTGGACCTCATAGACCAGTGGCTCAAGGCTGACGCCTTGATCACGATGGCTCTAAGATCCGTGAGCAAAGATTGAACACAGCGGTAAGGAATACAAAGTGGCAGTTTGTGTACTCGCTGTGTGATTGGATTGCGACGCGCAATCTCTAAGCAGACCTCGGTTCACTTTGCAGTAGACCTCAGTCATTACGATCACAAGGACCGCATCCGAATGGAAAGTAATTCGGTGTTGCTCCTCCCAACCCGGACACGTCCATGACTAGTTTCACCCTTCATTAGGCTCATCAGATGGAGATAGCCTGAGCTGGGGTGGACCTCATAGACCAGTGGCTCAAGGCTGACGCCTTGATCACGATGGCTCTAAGATCCGTGAGCAAAGATTGAACACAGCGGTAAGGAATACAAAGTGGCAGTTTGTGTACTCGCTGCGTGATTGGATTGCGACGCGCAATCTCTAAGCAGACCTCGGTTCACTTTGCAGTAGACCTCGGTCATTACGATCACAAGGACCGCATCCGAATGGAAAGTAATTTCGGTGTTGCTCCTCCCAACCCTGACACGTCCATGACTAGTTTCTCCTTCATTTAGGCTCATCAGATGGAGATAGCCTGAGCTGGGGTGGACCTCATAGACCAGTGGCTCAAGGCTGACGCCTTGATCACGATGGCTCTAAGATCCGTGAGCAAAGATTGAACACAGCGGTAAGGAATACAAAGTGGCAGTTTGTGTACTCGCTGTGTGATTGGATTGCGACGCGCAATCTCTAAGCAGACCTCGGTTCACTTTGCAGTAGACCTCGGTCATTACGATCACAAGGACCGCATCCGAATGGAAAGTAATTCGGTGTTGCTCCTCCCAACCCTGACACGTCCATGACTAGTTTCGCCTTCATTTAGGCTCATCAGATGGAGATAGCCTGAGCTGGGGTGGACCTCATAGACCAGTGGCTCAAGGCTGACGCCTTGATCACGATGGCTCTAAGATCCGTGAGCAAAGCTTGAACACAGCGGTAAGGAATACAAAGTGGCAGTTTGTGTACTCGCTGTGTGATTGGATTGCGACGCGCAATCTCTAAGCAGACCTCGGTTCACTTTGCAGTAGACCTCGGTCATTACGATCACAAGGACCGCATCCGAATGGAAAGTAATTCGGTGTTGCTCCTCCAACCCTGACACGTCCATGACTAGTTTCGCCTTCATTTAGGCTCATCAGATGGAGATAGCCTGAGCTGGGGTGGACCTCATAGACCAGTGGCTCAAGGCTGACGCCTTGATCACGATGGCTCTAAGATCCGTGAGCAAAGATTGAACACAGCGGTAAGGAATACAAAGTGGCAGTTTGTGTACTCGCTGTGTGATTGGATTGCGACGCGCAATCTCTAAGCAGACCTCGGTTCACTTTGCAGTAGACCTCGGTCATTACGATCACAAGGACCGCATCCGAATGGAAAGTAATTCGGTGTTGCTCCTCCCAACCCTGACACGTCCATGACTAGTTTCGCCTTCATTTAGGCTCATCAGATGGAGATAGCCTGAGCTGGGGTGGACCTCATAGACCAGTGGCTCAAGGCTGACGCCTTGATCACGATGGCTCTAAGATCCGTGAGCAAAGATTGAACACAGCGGTAAGGAATACAAAGTGGCAGTTTGTGTACTCGCTGTGTGATTGGATTGCGACGCGCAATCTCTAAGCAGACCTCGGTTCACTTTGCAGTAGACCTCGGTCATTACGATCACAAGGACCGCATCCGAATGGAAAGTAATTCGGTGTTGCTCCTCCCAACCCTGACACGTCCATGACTAGTTTCGCCTTCATTTAGGCTCATCAGATGGAGATAGCCTGAGCTGGGGTGGACCTCATAGACCAGTGGCTCAAGGCTGACGCCTTGATCACGATGGCTCTAAGATCCGTGAGCAAAGCTTGAACACAGCGGTAAGGAATACAAAGTGGCAGTTTGTGTACTCGCTGTGTGATTGGATTGCGACGCGCAATCTCT
>JAXRKO010001537.1:0-15450 GCA_037039905.1 Formica aserva
CAGCTGGAAATTTTATTGCTCTGAGAGAAATAGGATGTTTTTCTTTCTTCTTCCCATTTTTCTGGTTATCAATGTCCTCCGGACAACGCAGGTGCAGCTTGTCAGGAAGATTCTCGATGCTTGGCTTGAATTCTCATTTACTGTGAGTAATTAGCCATTGATTGGGATATCATGTTGAATCCCATAGTAAAATGTCCAGGCTTTATTTGCCCGGATGCTGAATAGTTATAGGTGGATGCGCTGATGGATATAGAGCGCCAAGATGACTTGTCAATTGACAAATGCTGGAATAGTTCTCCTTGTTCTTTTAATTGGCTGTTGGTTGAAATACCATGTTTGTCTGCAGAATAATAAGCTGGATAGTTTATCACTAAATGTAGCATAGTGATCGCCTATTGGTTGCTGGAGCCGATGATATAATTCTTCTGTGATACTTTTCTAGCTCATTGTTTCTCCCTTTTTTTTTTTTAGATGATCAGGTAATATTTCTTTATATATATAAATTTTTTTTTTTTATCAGAAAAGATAGTTCTGTTTTTGTTATATATGCATATTATAATATTGATCTATATATTATGCTAATAATATTTTTGTCCGCTAAATTAATGTTAAACGCAGTAACATTTATAATGTTTATATGTGTCTAAGACTAAAAATATATATGTGTGTGGGTGTATATATGTATAATATATGTATATGTATATATGTATATATATACGTTTTTAGTATATTAATTAATCTAACAAGTAAATGATACAGTATGGCGCATTCGTTTATGTTCTCTCTCATTTTACACGATCGGGAATATATATACTGTGACTGCTAAGTTAAGTCTGTTCCTATTACTCTGTTTGATAAAATTTCAATTATTATTATTATTTTTTTTGTTAAAATTATTATTGTGATTTGTCTTCCAATTCTGAGGTCCATCTGAAAATTCTCATAATTGTTTATTAGTAGGTTTAATATATGAAATTCGTAAGCGGTTAGGATGTACAACTCGGCTATTTTTCTTTATTCTAATTTTGACGTTATTTTTATTAAAAATTTCTAGAACTTCGTGAGGCCCAGTATATTGATCTCCGAATTTACCCGGTTTTGGACCTTTTAATAAAAATACTTGATCTCCCGGTTTAAAAGTTTGTGGGTTGATTTTTCTATCGTAATAATTTTTTGATTTAATTTTAGCTTGAATAACGTTATCGCGTGCATTTCCCTGAATTGCGTGAAGTTGAGTGACAAGATTTATTAAATATTCGTCGTAATTTGCTAATTTATCCCCAGGAGGTAGAAGTTCGTTCGATGGAACACGTGCTATCTTTCCAAAAACCAGCTCATATGGAGTGTGCTTCGTTGCTTCATGTACGCTCGTATTATAATTAAACATGGCAAGGCTAATCCATCTATCCCATTGTTTTTGTTCATTCGCGTATTGTTTTAAATATTCGCCTAATGCGTGATGTGATCTTTCTAATGATCCGTTTGATTGAGGATGGAAGGCTGTTGTGCGAAATTTACGAATTTTAAATAATTTTGCAATTTTCTTTATTAGATCGCTAAGGAAATTTCTGCCTTGATCTGTTAATATTGCTTTTGGTGCTCCAAGTACGCAAATAAATCGATCTACAAAAGCTTCTGCGATGGTTTCGGAAGTTTGATTCGGTAATGGTATCCCCATGCAAAATTTAGTTAATTGATCTTGTAATGTTAGAATATATTCGTTTCCCCTTTCAGTTTTAGGTAAAGGGCCTACGATATCCATGGCTACTTTATCAAAAGAAGATCCTGGTGTGTCTGTGATTATCATTGGTTGTTTCGTTTTTACTCGTACAAGTTTTTTCAATTGACATTGTAAACATTGCTGTATATACTGTTGAACATCTGCTTTCAAGTTTTCCCAGTAATAATTATGTTTTATTCTGTTATAAGTTTTTGTGACTCCCCGGTGTCCTCCCGTCGGTAAGCAATGCATTTCACTGATTATAACGGAACGTAAATCTTTCGGTGGATATTTAATTAGTCCGTGGCAAATAATAACTTTAGTAGGAGCGTCGGTGAATATTGATTGTATATGTGATTTGACGTCATTCCATGGAACATTATTAATTAACTCGGTTTTTGCAATACTAAATGTTTCTAATTTTAAATCTTCGGTTATTTTCCGTAAGTCTGTTAAGATTTTAACAATTTGTTTAAGAGTAGCTGTAGGGCCTTCTCGTTGTTCTTCACTGACAGGTAAAGCCACATGATAATGATTTTTATGTTTTATGGCCTTAACCTTTCCTAGAACAAGGGATCCTAGGTTTGGAAGTTCTTTTCGTTCGAAAAGTTTTTGTGAGCCTGAGTCTAAAGGTCTTCCCTGGGTGTCGACGAAATATACTATATTATCTTTTCGTAAAAATAATAATTCTCGAGAGTCTATGACATTACCATGAATTATTCTATTTTCAATAAATGCAGGTTTTGTTTTTCTTGATTTTAAATTTTTGTTAATAATATCTTGTTCATTTTCCTCTTCGTCTTCTTTTTCGCTGTCAGAAATTTTATCAGGCGGATCATTTCTTTCTTCGATTTCTTCGATCTCTCCCTCGTCACTATGCAATTCGTTGGTTATTTTATTTTGCTCAATACTTTGTCTTGCAGTTCGGCTTCTTGTTTGAATTTTATTTTGTTTAGGAGGATCGTGTATTAAGGCTTTTCGGTAATTGATAAATAATCTGGTTCGTTTAATTCTGTTTGTGTAAATGGAAGAGTATCGTTATTGTTATTTAATAAATTGCTTTCAGCTATTATTTCTTCGTTTTCTTCCATATCGGAAAGATATAAATGGAAATCGTCATCTCCTTCTTCTTCTTCTTCGCTATCGGATTTTTCTAATAGTTCGGCAATTAATCGTGCATCTTTAGGGTTATCTGGGTTTAAAAGTTTCTTGTTTTTTATAATTTTACAATCTATTTCTTCGATATTTACAGGATTTCTGGATAATGCGTCTGCGTTTACGTTTGTTTTTCCCGCTTTGTATACAACCTCATAATCATATTCTGCTAATTTTAATCTCCAACGAAGTATTCGCATATTTGCGTCTTGTGCGTTTTTAAACCACATCAAAGGTTTATGATCTGTAACTAAAGTGAATTTTCTTCCGTATAAGTATGGTCGAAAATGTTTAACGCAATATACAATAGCTAGTGCTTCTTTTTCGTATGTATCGTATTTTAATTCATTATCTGTTAAGGTTCGTGAGGCGTATGCTATCGGTAGGTCTTTGTTTATCTCTCCTTGTGATAATATTCCTCCGACGGCTATTCCAGATGCATCGGTCGTTAAAATGAATGATTTGGAAAAATCTGGGTATTGCAGTACTGGCTCTTCGCACAGTTTTTGTTTTAAAATTTCAAAAGATTCTTCTTGCACAGATGTCCACTCGAAGCGGGTGTCGTTTTTTAATAAATTTGTTAATGGTTTGGCGAATTTTGAAAAATTCGGTATAAAGCGTCTGTAATATCCTGCAAGTCCTAAAAATTGTTTAATATTCTTAGGTGTTTTAGGTCTTGGAAATCGTTGTACCGCTTCTAATTTTTTCGGATCTGGTTTTACTCCGTCTTTACTGATTACGTGTCCCAGATAAGTTACTTCCGTTTTTAAAAATTCGCATTTGTCTGGCTGTAATTTTAAATTAGCTTCTCGAAGACGTTCCATTAAAGCGTTGTATTTTCTTTCGTGTTCTTCTAAAGACGTTGCATAGATAACAATATCGTCCATATAAACGAATAATTCTTTGCCTTGTAACCCAGTTAATACTAAGTCCATTAGGCGCTGGAAAGTAGCCGGAGCATTTTTTAGACCGAACGGCATTCGGTCGAATTCGTAATGTCCAAAAGGAGTAGTGAAAGCTGTTTTATGACCATCTTCGCGGTTCATTTTTATTTGATGAAATCCAGATGCTAAATCGCATACTGAAAAATATCGAGCTCCTCCTAATTGGTCTAATATATCGACGATATTTGGTAAAGGATATGCGTCTCCGATAGTTTTATCATTTAAAGCGCGAAAATCTAATACCATTCTCCATCGTTTATTTCCTTTGGAGTCTTCTTTCTTAGGTACAATCCATATAGGCGTGTTATATGGTGATTGTGAGTGTTTTACAATTCCTCCTTCTAACAGTTCTTCTACCTGCTTGTTTATTTCCTCTTTATGAATTTGCGGAAATCGATACTGACGAGTATTTATTGGTTGGTCGTCTGTAGTAGGTATTCGATGTTGTAATATGTGAGTTGCGGTTAATTTTTCTCCAGGAATATGAAATCGATCTTGACTGTCCGTTATTAATTTTATAATGCTTTTTCTTTCTGTTTCATTTAAATGTTCTAATCGCAATGATTCTATGATTTCGGCGGGTCGATTCTTTCCTTTTTCTTCGGAGATTGTTAGACAATTATGCAAATTATAATTTTCAACTTCTTGTTTTCTTTTATATCTTGTTTTGCGTTTTCGCATAAATTTTTCTAAAATTTCTTGAGATTTATTCAACAAGGATATAAGGATTTTTGAAGACGGTTTATTTTTATTTTTCATATTTCGTAGATTCGAATTTTTAATATTTAAATTATATTTTTGCGCCTCTTCAAGGAGATCTTTTATTGTAACATGAGAGGTTTTTAATTCATTATCATTTTCTTCTTTAAATAATCCAACATTAGGAAATTTGATATCCAGGGAGGATAAAGGACTTCTCCCCTTTTTGGAATAAGGTTTTGCCGAAATACGTAGTGAGGTTTTATAATGTTCCTCCTCGCAATCGACGGAGCTAGAATTTTCTGACGAGGTTTGGAAATTTCCCTCCGAAATCCTAGAATTATTCCCTTCTTGAGAGGATTGGTAATTTCTCTCTTCGAGGGTTTTTAAATTAATTAAATTTTTAGGAGAGGTTTGGTAATTTCCCTCTCCAGAAATGGTTGGATTTATTAGATTTTCAGAAGAGGTTTGGTAATTTCCCTCTCCAAAGATTTTTGAATCATTCAATTCTTTATTTTTCCTCTCAGTTTTATTTTTTATCTTGTCTTTATTTTTAATTTTATTTTTATTTTTAATTCCTTCTTCATTTAAGGTTTTTTCTTCGTCTTCATAATAAATTTTTTCGATAATAATATTTTCTTCATCCACATTTTCACCTTCATTTTCAATATTCATATTATTTTCATAATCGTCGAATCCGTAAGTAGTTTCTTCTTCCTTATTCCTCGGTTCTTTTGAACTATTTAGAGCCTCAATTTTTGAGTCATGGTCGTCTAATAATTCGCTCAATGGTTTTAGGCGCAAAGTCGGAACATGTACTTCCGCCTCTTCATCTAAAGTACTTATAACGTTTAAATATGCCTTTCCGGCAACGTTCTCCACGATGGTGTCTCCCAAATAAATTCCATGTGCCACCTTTAGTCTCGGTATATATCCTACTTTTAGTTCTGGATTTTCTATTCTTACATAAAATAATGATTCGGATCGCGGAGCTACTATAATGGCTTCAGGTGATAAGAAAGGTATGTTGATTCCGGAGACATCCAAGTGCCCTTGTGCGTAATCTATTTTCGATGAAGTTTGTTTAAAGAAATCGTTTCCTAATATGCCGGATTGTGAAATTGGAAAATCGTTAGATACAATATGAAATATAACCGGTATTTCAAAAAGAGTTAATGTAATTTCACCTAAGGTGTACACAGGATAATTATTTATACCGTTCAACTTGAGGATATTAGTGTAATTAATATTTATTTCTTCGGGAACGAGATTTTCTTTAATTATATTAGGTCCAGATCCCGTGTCTAGCATAAAAGTTATACTAGTAGTTAAATTATCGATGTTGATTTGAACGGTAGGCACGCGACTATGTTTGTCGAGGTTTACAGTCACGGGCCTTATGGTAGTTCTGTCCTTGTCTACTTGGCTACCTGAGTTTTGGACGGGTGCGGCTCTCGTTCGGACCCCTGCTGTGCACCCGACGTCGAGGGGCCGTTGTAGTTTCCCTGATTATTTTCTTTTTTCCGAAAATTACTGGCATGGCGTAATTGACAATTTTCGAGAAGATGACCTTGCTCCTTGCAATAGCGGCAGAATAAAGAATTCCTAGATCCCGTTTGCTGGTTTAGTTTTGATCGACAATCTTTAGCAATGTGTCCGAAGTTGTTGCAAATTTGACAAGTTACGCGAGTTTTATTTCCCGCATAACGTTGTTCGTTCTGTTTCTTCCAGCAATTATTTGCAGAATGGCCGGGTCTTTCGCACCATTGACAAATTACCGAGATTTTATTGTTATTGGTTGTATTATTCTGTCGGCAAGATTTTGCATCATGACCGGATTTTAAGCATAATTGACAAGTTATTATTTTCCCTTGAACTACGTTTACCGGTCGGCGTTGTTGTGGATCGCGAAAGCGGCATTTCTCTGCTCCATGCCCACGTTTTTTACAAATTTGACATACTAATATCGCGGTTCCTAAATCAATCTGGTTGTTAACTTGTTGAGATGTTTGTAAATATTTCTTGCAGTTACTGCCTACGTGCCCTTCCTTATAACAGATTTGACAAATTTCCTTTAGACTGTTAGTTTTCTGTCTACCTGAACTGTTATCTATTCCCTGTCGTAAATTTGTCATTTCTCGGAGCTCTCTCTCTATCCTTAAAGCGTCGGCTGCAGTTTCTTGTACATTTAATAAATTTCTTGCAACTCGTTGTTCGATCTCTGGTTTTAACCCTCTAATAAAGCACTTGCACATGTCCTTTTCTAATGATGCTTTAATATTTTGGTCAGACGACACGTTTCCCGAACTTCTATATGTTTCTAAAATTTGTTTTCCAAGAATCTTTACTCTATTTGCATAAGTAATTACATCTTCGTCACCCTTTTGATATATACAACCCAATTCCCCTTGTAATTGATAAACGTTTTTTGCTGGTCCATAAATTTGTTTTAAATATTTAGTTAATTGAGAAACGCTATCAAAATCTTGACCTTGTATAGTTCGGCGAGCCTCCCCTATTATCCTGGTTCTTATTATTTTGGTAAACTGTGATTCAGCCTCACTAGGCAACATAGATTTCGCTTCTTCACATCCCTCGATAAAATAATTTAATGGAATATTTTGACCGTCGAAATAAGGGACGGCTTCGACCGCGTATTTCAAAGTAGCGAAAGGATTATTTTGAGTCATGTTGCCGCCGGTACCGCTCGGGTTTTTCTTTTTTTCGTATTTATTAAATTCAGGTATAATAGTCTTATCGCAGGAATCGGCAAAATGAGACTCGGCCGCTGTTTCGCTAAACTTTTTCTCAAAATCTTTTTCAATTACGGTTTCGTCTAATGAAAAATTAATGTTTTCAGTAGTTTTATTAGGAGTGGAAGTGTGATGTGTTTCTGATTTGTTAGATTTTGTTCGATTGTATGTGTCTTGAGCAAGCTGAAAATTTCGTTCTACTTCGTCTTTATCAGCTGTACCTCTTGTCCCTTTACTCATTCCAGTTTAAAAGATCGCACATTACAATCCCGGACGAGCCCCCAAATTTTAAAGAGCAGTATGTTACGTCCAGACTCGGGGAAGGATGAGTCGACGGAAGGGCGCAACAACTATCTTTAATTTTCCCGAAATTAAACGTCTCGTGGCGTTTGGAATCGGGTCGAACGAACCAACAGGTCTGAAAAGCAGGTAAACGACTGAGTCGCTGTTACGCTGATTATTCAGACGTTCGTTCGGTGGTCCCTTTTTGGTAAGAGAATTTAATCTCTTTTACGCGGGATGGGACCAAGTGCGATCTTTCGACTAGAGGAATGAGTGGGGGGTTTGATAAAGAGTTATTTTGATTTTTAAATTAACAAAATGTAAATTTATTCATTTTAAAGTAAATGGTGGATATACATGATTATATAAAAAATTAAAATAAAATATTGTTGATTATAATTTCTCGGTGAGTGCACATGTGTATGTGTGTTTTTTGATTCGCGGGTGTTACATCAATACGGAAGACATCAGTCAGAAATGCAGTGGAATGATTTTACTGTTAAATTCAGAATCTGACTGGGTGATACAATATAAAAATATATTTGATTAAAGGATAAAAACATAAAATCAAAATCAATATGTATGAGTAAATAAGTGTATATGTTAAGAACGGTCAGAAATATAAAATTGGTCGCTCGCATATGTGTTAGATTAAGATCAGGATTTAAAATTTTCTAAGACTTATTACCGAAACGGGTTGATGATTTAAAAGAATGAAACATTCTTCGGAAAGTTTTGATTTAAATAAGAAACAAGACAAAAAGAAGGAAAAGAAAAATTATTCAATTAAACTTACTTTTTTCAATAGTAATTCAGAGGTGGAGGGGTGGCGAATTTTTATACGGTGTTTCGCTCTGTGTCTCATGTCGGCAATCCGATGTTCGATTCGTGGTTGCTCTGGAGATGATGCCAAGTGAGGACACTGGTGGCACAAGTGCCTAACTCGCGAATTACGGTGCAAAAGCACAGAGTAAGACTGCGTGAAGCTGAAGACCGGAGAATAAGTGCGTAAGTGAGTGATCGTATGCCCCTTCGAGTCCTCTTTTTATATCTCTCTTTTCGGGGTGTATTCTAATTTCTAAGAGTGGGAATCTTCCAAAACTTTAACGAATTAAAAGTTGTGCCAGTGTCCTCATTAGGCGGGGTGTTTCTCCTACTTTTCAAATTTTCACTCATGACGATCGTCGATTGGTGATCAGTTCAGAGTCCCTTGAGCTCTAGGTTTCCCTTACGCCCGTGATTTGATTTAGACAAAGTCCAAATGTGACGTCACAGAAGTTTCGTCATTATTGATTTAGTTGTATTCATCGGATATTTTGTGAGAATTTTATTATCTTTTCGTTATCAGCTTTTTTATTCCGTTGGAGAATTCCACTGCGAGGGTATCTACTGGTTTTTATTTGTTTTTAGGCGACCGGCACGGTTTCGTCGCGTCTTTCTCACGGTTACTCGTAGATATAGATATTGATAAGTGACTAAATGTTTAAGGAATGTGTGACGCAAGATGCTCTATTTACCGAACGACTCATTTCTATCACCGATCGATTATCATTGCCGCAACTTCGTGGAAGGAAGGAATCGTGGAGTCACCAGGACGTAACAATATAATGAATAATACAACTTTTAGAGAGAGATCTTTTTCTCATAAAAAAGAATTAATTTTTTAAATAAGAATTCTTTATAGAGAATAATTCTTTATAATTCTTCTAACTTGTAAAAGAAATCGTGCACGAGAAAACATGTATGATGATTTACGTCTTGAAAAATTCAGAAAATACGGTGAGTGCTAGTTTCTGTTGAACACATCGAATTCAGCTGGAGAGCAACGATAACAATATCGTCGGCCATTTGCTTTCTACTTAATATGAGATTATATTTATCGCAGACGTTCTCTGAATTCAGATTTATTTTCTTGGATGCCATTATAGAGATACTGAAATGCCACCAATTTACTATACATCCTTTTCGCTTCACGCTTGTTAAAAGCGCATCGGGAACAGAAAAATGAACTGGGTAGCGGCCAATAAACGAGAATAAATCGGAATAGAGATTATGGATATGACGAAAAAAATAAATCACCAGCGCGGTTCGTGACATTCGCTAATTTTACACACCGGTACCGGGAATGTCCATCAATTTGCCTCGAACACGTTAAAAAAGTTATTGCATCAGAAAGAATTTTTATCAGTAAGATTGTAAAAAACCGTATCACTTTTCGAAAATCTTTGAATAAATTATAATGAACAACATAAATAATTTCTATTTATGAAGATTACGGAGAGAGAGAGAGAAAGAATTATAGAAGATTTAAAATAATATATCAATTAATATGGAACAAAATTTCCAATTATAATAATATATAACGTTCTTTATTCTTCCAAGATTTCATTAATGACAACTTTCGATAAAAATTGGAACTATTTTTTCCTGAATCAAATTTTTAAGAGATTATTTCTTATAACTTTCGAATCTGTAGTTTGTATCTTAAATGATATTTAAAGAATTATTAAGAGCTAAGAATTTCTAAATATATAACAATTTTTAATTAAAATTATAATTTATTATCGATAAATATAAATTAAAACTTAGTGTCAAATTATATTGCCATAATTGTTTCAATTATTTTTTTACCGTCGCGCGATATATGAATTAAGCGTTATGACAAGCATGGAGGTATAAAATTCACAATGCGCAGCGGCTATAAATAATGACGCGGACGTTTACGCGCTTGCAAGATAGTTGACTAAATTTATAGACTTCCAACTTATTTATTTTTGCTGCTTCTATAACTTGGAGATAATGAAATATCTAACGAACACTGACTATTGTCGTCGTCGTTGAAATAAATTTTGGTTTCTCTAAGGCGTTTTCGATCGTCACTGTATATTAAACGAATCACATTCATGCCGAATATTATATCGCGACACGGAAAAAAGACGATAATCTTATCATCGATTTTGTGGCGCCGTTAATGCTGTAAATGGTATTTGCATGCAATTGACGTGAGAAATCGGGAAGAAAGATAAATTGTATAAAGGTTTCAGCAAAAAAAAAACTCGCTGTGTATCGACTATTGAATAAATGACTAGTATTCCTTGAAAAGAGAAGAGTCTCACATCTAGAATTTTAAGAGTAAAAAGATGTCTGTAAAAATTTTATTATCTTCTATAGCGTAAAATTTACAACATTACACGTTTTTTACGATTCAATTATTTTTTACGGTAAATACGTTGTGTAATATCTGAGGATTGAAAAGGCTAGATATTGCGCTGACGAAGAAATTTCTGTCGACGAATTAGTACGTTAGAGCGCTTTAACTGCATTTGCATGCAACTAGCGAGACGCGGGAAATCGAGAAATAAGGCAAATTGTGTACCTATAACGATTTCAGTGAAGAAATTCATTGTATATCGATTAAAACAAATGGTGCTTGGAAACAAGCCATAGAATTTTGGAATTCTAAGCAATATCTCTTCAGCAAAATTGTAAAAGTTATTTTACAATTATGTTATCAATTGTGTTATGTACTTTAAATATATTAAAAAATAGATTTATATATTATAATATTTATAATAAGTTCGTATATAATATTAACTATTTTTTGCAATATTTTTTTATGATGAATCTGTGATATCTCGTATAATATCTGATAACAGAAAAAGCTGCTCGATAAAATTTCTAAAGTTGAGTGTTTTCAGATGCAATTTGTTCCTTCAGGTTTCAATTCTCATTCGCAATTGCCACGTGCTCGAATTAAGCTTGACCAATGTGAAACCCATCACTAAAAGTTCCATTATCTTCCTCTTTATTGACCTTTGAGAGATTCTACGAAGCAATTTTATCCATAGAATCTCGATTAACTATATAATCAAGTAAACATCCAACTGGATTTACCAAAACGCTTTGTGTCAATGGCGGCAAAAATATAAACAAAATTGTATATTTTCATATACAAGGTATAAATATGTTATAATATTTCGTAACGCAATAAACATAAAATAAATCGCGTAATAAGATTTTTCGAAGCCACTTTAATAATTTTACTGTAATAACGAATAGCAGCGTATAAGTCGGTGATGCATCACAATGAAGGATTTCCTTTAACGTGAAAGTGCGAGCCAGACAAAGGGTAGGTCGTCCGCTACACCAAACAATAATTAATCTTCTCTGTGCATCGACATTCATGTAAAACAAAAGAAAGAAAAAGAAAAAAAATCCTGTGGATCCAACTACACAGTTCCTTGCTGGACAGACATTGTTATCCCGCGATTTATTTCTCCAGCTTTTCGTGGCCGTTGTTTCGACGATCGATTTCGCGTTTCATCACCATAAAAAGCTACTTTGGTTACCCGATTATGTTCCATTAATTCTGAGAAAAGCTTAATCTTTCATAAAAATTAATTTACTCTTTTTAGTAGAGTTTCGAAATAGATATAAATTTAAGATCCGTATAAATTCGCATTACGCGCAAATTGAACGATTGAAATATTATAGAAACTAAAAAAAATATTATATTGACTTACTTTATATATCTAAAATATAAATAATCTTCTTTATTT
Organism: Formica aserva; assembly: GCA_037039905.1. Classification (NCBI taxonomy): domain Eukaryota; kingdom Metazoa; phylum Arthropoda; class Insecta; order Hymenoptera; family Formicidae; genus Formica; species Formica aserva. The sequence goes on from JAXRKO010001537.1 coordinate 12,113, forward strand.
TTATCTCTCGATCTGCCTTATTTTAATTTTTGCCTTAATTTTCAAAAAAGAAGAGTGCTAAATTTTTATATCGCATTTAGCATAAAAACTTCTCTAAATATATGAATTTTATTTTAATAACAGGATTTTATATAAACAGATTTGTTTGTAAAACCATATTTTTTCCGCAACTTTCATGAAGATTAACTGACAAAAGTTTTTCTATCCAGTGCGCGGTGCAATGTGAAACTTTGCAGTTTATATGATTTTGCTAACTGCAAGAGAACACGCGGTGTATCTTTGTGTAATTATCGCACGTCATTTTTGTGCCAGAATGTCGGGGGCGGTATACGCCGCTTGCATATTTCACTAGGATTTATTCCGTCGCCAGAGAAAACTTGACGGCGACGCCGTGCCGGGAGTTTTGTATTATTTTTCGTAATGTTCTTTTCATACCACGCGGTAACATCGTCTACACAAATTACAGTCGCTTTAATGTTAGTGACAAATTCAGAAAACGCAGACAAGACTATTACGCAATGATAATATTACTTTTATCTAATACATGTTTTTTATAAAATTTCCCACACTGTTTTCAAGTTTCTTTTGTAGAATTTAATTTTTTTTAAACATGGAACATCATTAGAAAGAGTGCACGGTATATATCATATAACAAACTTACATGTATAAGTACTAGCCTTGAATATTCCATATTCTTAAAAAAAAAAATTGAATTCAAGAAATGTATACGTATATATTAATTTTTATGTATTTATAGATAAGGAATATTTATGATAAAATTGCTGATTTTTTATATATTATATTTTCTCAAAAAGTTTGCAAATAAAGAAAAAATATAACCTTAAGAATATATGTTTCTATTTAAAAAATGTAATATATATATTTAAAATTAATATAATAGAAAGAAAGAAGAGAGAGAGAGAGAGAGAGAGAGAGAGAGAGAGAGAGAGAGAGAGAGAGAGAGAGAGAGAAAGAGAAAGAGATAATATTTGTGCCATTAACATTTTTTTCTGTACAAATTTTCTTTTCCGTTTTGTGCAAATTAAAAGGAAATAAAGACATTAAATTTGACATTAAAATTTTCAAATGTAAATGAAGAACACGTTCTAAAAACGCTGAATTTATACGATGTTAAAAATGCATGTCTTGCGTCATTCAAGCTGCAGTTTGCAAGTAAAAGTTGGAGAAATAAATTCGTACTATTTACAACTCGCAATTAACAATCTGTCAAAGAAAAAGATATAGTTTTCATGACTTCTAAATCCGCATTCTAAATCCTTCTCTAATGGGATCCCATTTCAGATTAGCAATAAGAGTAGAAGCTTTGCGGTAGAGTCTTGGCTCCGAATCGTCTGACCTGGAATGCTACCGGAGGCAAAACATCAGTAATGTTCTACCAAAGAAAGCACCGATGCGATACTTAGACTAGATCACTTGATACACGTATCTAAGGGGATTAATCCCACAACATTATACGTGTGTGTGTGTGTGTGTGTGTGTGCGCGCGCATGCTATTCAATCGCAAACTCCAAAAAATTAATGAAAGAAAGAAATTTCGCAGAAAATTCTCGGAAAAGTGAGTGAATATGTCGAAACAAAACAAAAAACGACAAGTATCAATTTGATTGAAATCTCGAAACTTTATACAACTGCATGAAAACGGCAAATTCGCCAGTTTGTAACATTGTTATGGGTATAAAAGGAATTTAAAATATGCGTTTGCATGCGTTCACAAACAAAATATTTGCGATAAATAAAATTTGATTACAAGTTACTCCTGAAATAAATTGGCAAAATTGTTAACAGAAAAACAAGGCTATTCAGACGAAACTCTGGATATTGGGAACAATAAATAATATAATAGCGTATTTCACACATACGTAGACAAATTGAGGTAAATGTACTACAGCATCAATGTAAAAAGTCCTACATTGTTTTTATTAAAAGAAATATCCAACTCTAATTCGCATAAACTGTGATATTTGTTGCTGTTATAAATTTGAAGAATTTCGGAATATTTTGATCATTATGGAAGTATAATATTTGTATAACATAATCCACACGGATTCTGTATTATATCTTTTATTGTAAAGTGCAATATTAATTGCTTATATATTGTGAGTCTAATTCTACACACGATCATTTAATATGTATCGATCATTTAAGGTGATTATTTGCCTTTATGTTAATATAATGAAATATAGTTCCAATGGTTACAACGTTATATTTAACGTTATTGAAACTCGATCTAAAAGATAAGAAATGCATTACGCCATATATCCCGAAAACCGTTCATCGCGATCTATCATTGGATTTGTTGACGGGATCAAATGTACTCTACGATAGAATATTATTTCTAACTGATGCCGCACGCGATTTCATGGTATGACATCACGGTGTGCAGAAGAAATATTTATATCTTGTGAACTTTTATGCCTTGTGGGTGTAAAGTATTCTAAAAATATTCTGGAAATCCAATGTGTGTGTGGAATGTTAATAAAATAAATTTAAACTTTTGCGTAAATTATAAAGTAATCATTACGTAATCTAAAAATATGTCACTCTTATTAATTTTCAAACAGTTTTATAATCAAAATTAAATTAGAATTTTTATTTAAAAGACGATTTTTTAACGAATAATGCTTTTGAAAAGATTTGATTAGTCAAATTAAAATGAAATAGAAAGCAAAGAAGGGAATACATTTTACAAATATCTAATTTCTGGTAAGAAAATGCATGATAAAAACGCAAGAAAATAGTCCGAGAAAGGTCGCGACACGGCTCGCGGCCAAGGAAATGTTACAGATGCCCTAATTTGAGGAAAATGGATCATTTGCGTATTGGTGCATGTATTATTAAAGATCTGGAGTCACACTATCTATTTTTTTAACATTAGCGGGATTTTTAGTTTGATTGTTTGCGATATTATTTTCAGAGTCGTTGTTTACAATATACTTAAAGTAATGTATATGTTTTACACAGTTATCTGTGCAATTTTTTTTAGAAAAATTTATTTTCAAGTCTATTTTGTAAATATTTTTCTGTGCTAATTATATCTTTTCTTAATTTGTTAAAGAATTTTTGCGAACAGATTAACATTAATATTCAATAAAAAAAATATAAATATTTTTACATACACTTTTAGTGGTCTAATAAAAAATAAATATCATATCTAATCAACTAAAAATAAATCAATGAAATATTTCAGGTTAAAAGTATTTCGCTACTAGATGCATTTTGTAATTTTTGTGATAAAACTCGACAAACTCGCAAACAATGAAATGTTCGTTAAGATCAAACGACAGATTGCAATCCGAACAAGGATATTAAAAACTTTC
>JAXRKO010001538.1:0-15444 GCA_037039905.1 Formica aserva
AAGCGTTGTTCCTCAATTTCCTTGATGTGTTATGAAAATTTTCGGCAAATCTAACTTACAGGCACGTAACTAAGTCGTTCCGAACGAAGGAAACTTGCGTACATAGCGATCTTAGCTCTGTGTGCCGAGAAGCGTTGTTCCTCAATTTCCTTGATGTGTTATGAAAATTTTCGGCAAATCTCGCTTACAGGCACGTAACTAAGTCGTTCCGAACGAAGGAAACTTGCGTACATAGCGATCTTAGCTCTGTGTGCCGAGAAGCGTTGTTCCTCAATTTCCTTGATGTGTTATGAAAATTTTCGGCAAATCTCACTTACAGGCACGTAACTAAGTCGTTCCGAACGAAGGAAACTTGCGTACATAGCGATCTTAGCTCTGTGAGCCGAGAAGCGTTGTTCCTCAATTTCCTTGATGTGTTATGAAAATTTTCGGCAAATCTACTTTACAGGCACGTAACTAAGTCGTTCCGAACGAAGGAAACTTGCGTACATAGCGATCTTAGCTCTGTGAGCCGAGAAGCGTTGTTCCTCAATTTCCTTGATGTGTTATGAAAACTTTCGGTATATCTCACTTACAGGTACGTAACTAAGTCGTTCCGAACGAAGGAAACTTGCGTACATAGCGATCTTAGCTCTGTGTGCCGAGAAGCGTTGTTCCTCTATTTCCTTGATGTGTTATGAAAATTTTCGGCAAATCTCGCTTACAGGCACGTAACTAAGTCGTTCCGAACGAAGGAAACTTGCGTACATAGCGATCTTAGCTCTGTAAGCCGAGAAGCGTTGTTCCTCAATTTCTTGATGTGTTATGAAAACTTTCGGTATAACTCACTTACAGGTACGTAACTAAGTCGTTCCGAACGAAGGAAACTTGCGTACATAGCGATCTTAGCTCTGTGTGCCGAGAAGCGTTGTTCCTCAATTTCCTTGATGTGTTATGAAAATTTTCGGCAATCTCGCTTACAGGCACGTAACTAAGTCGTTCCGAACGAAGGAAACTTGCGTACACAGCGATCTTAGCTCTGTGTGCCGAGAAGCGTTGTTCCTCAATTTCCTTGATGTGTTATGAAAATTTTCGGCAAATCTAGCTTACAGGCACGTAACTAAGTCGTTCCGAACGAAGGAAACTTGCGTACATAGCGATCTTAGCTCTGTGTGCCGAGAAGCGTTGTTCCTCAATTTCCTTGATGTGTTATGAAAACTTTCGGTATATCTCACTTACAGGTACGTAACTAAGTCGTTCCGAACGAAGGAAACTTGCGTACATAGCGATCTTAGCTCTGTGAGCCGAGAAGCGTTGTTCCTCAATTTCCTTGATGTGTTATGAAAATTTTCGGCAAATCTCACTTACAGGCACGTAACTAAGTCGTTCCGAACGAAGGAAACTTGCGTACATAGCGATCTTAGCTCTGTGTGCCGAGAAGCGTTGTTCCTCAATTTCCTTGATGTGTTATGAAAATTTTCGGCAAATCTCACTTACAGGCACGTAACTAAGTCGTTCCGAACGAAGGAAACTTGCGTACATAGCGATCTTAGCTCTGTGTGCCGAGAAGCGTTGTTTTTCAATTTCCTTGATGTGTTATGAAAATTTTCGGCAAATCTAGCTTACAGGCACGTAACTAAGTCGTTCCGAACGAAGGAAACTTGCGTACATAGCGATCTTAGCTCTGTGTGCCGAGAAGCGTTGTTCCTCAATTTCCTTGATGTGTTATGAAAATTTTCGGTATATCTCACTTACAGGTACGTAACTAAGTCGTTCCGAACGAAGGAAACTTGCGTACATAGCGATCTTAGCTCTGTGTGCCGAGAAGCGTTGTTCCTCTATTTCCTTGATGTGTTATGAAAATTTTCGGCAATTCTCGCTTACAGGCACGTAACTAAGTCGTTCCGAACGAAGGAAACTTGCGTACATAGCGATCTTAGCTCTGTGTGCCGAGAAGCGTTGTTCCTCAATTTCTTGATGTGTTATGAAAACTTTCGGTATAACTCACTTACAGGTACGTAACTAAGTCGTTCCGAACGAAGGAAACTTGCGTACATAGCGATCTTAGCTCTGTGTGCCGAGAAGCGTTGTTCTTCAATTTCCTTGATGTGTTATGAAAATTTTCGGCAAATCTCGCTTACAGGCACGTAACTAAGTCGTTCCGAACGAAGGAAACTTGCGTACATAGCGATCTTAGCTCTGTGAGCCGAGAAGCGTTGTTCCTCAATTTCCTTGATGTGTTATGAAAATTTTCGGCAAATCTCACTTACAGGCACGTAACTAAGTCGTTCCGAACGAAGGAAACTTGCGTACATAGCGATCTTAGCTCTGTGTGCCGAGAAGCGTTGTTCTTCAATTTCCTTGATGTGTTATGAAAATTTTCGGCAAATCTCGCTTACAGGCACGTAACTAAGTCGTTCCGAACGAAGGAAACTTGCGTACATAGCGATCTTAGCTCTGTGTGCCGAGAAGCGTTGTTCCTCAATTTCCTTGATGTGTTATGAAATTTTCGGCAAATCTCACTTACAGGCACGTAACTAAGTCGTTCCGAACGAAGGAAACTTGCGTACATAGCGATCTTAGCTCTGTGTGCCGAGAAGCGTTGTTCCTCAATTTCCTTGATGTGTTATGAAAACTTTCGGTATATCTCACTTACAGGTACGTAACTAAGTCGTTCCGAACGAAGGAAACTTGCGTACATAGCGATCTTAGCTCTGTGTGCCGAGAAGCGTTGTTCCTCAATTTCCTTGATGTGTTATGAAAATTTTCGGCAAATCTCACTTACAGGCACGTAACTAAGTCGTTCCGAACGAAGGAAACTTGCGTACATAGCGATCTTAGCTCTGTGAGCCGAGAAGCGTTGTTCCTCAATTTCCTTGATGTGTTATGAAAATTTTTGGCAAATCTCACTTACAGGCACGTAACTAAGTCGTTCCGAACGAAGGAAACTTGCGTACATAGCGATCTTAGCTCTGTGTGCCGAGAAGCGTTGTTCCTCAATTTCCTTGATGTGTTATGAAAATTTTCGGCAAATCTCACTTACAGGCACGTAACTAAGTCGTTCCGAACGAAGGAAACTTGCGTACATAGCGATCTTAGCTCTGTGTGCCGAGAAGCGTTGTTCCTCAATTTCCTTGATGTGTTATGAAAATTTTCGGCAAATCTCACTTACAGGCACGTAACTAAGTCGTTCCGAACGAAGGAAACTTGCGTACATAGCGATCTTAGCTCTGTGTGCCGAGAAGCGTTGTTCCTCAATTTCCTTGATGTGTTATGAAAATTTTCGGCAAATCTCACTTACAGGCACGTAACTAAGTCGTTCCGAACGAAGGAAACTTGCGTACATAGCGATCTTAGCTCTGTGTGCCGAGAAGCGTTGTTCCTCAATTTCCTTGATGTGTTATGAAAACTTTCGGTATATCTCACTTACAGGTACGTAACTAAGTCGTTCCGAACGAAGGAAACTTGCGTACATAGCGATCTTAGCTCTGTGTGCCGAGAAGCGTTGTTCCTCAATTTCCTTGATGTGTTATGAAAATTTTCGGCAAATCTCGCTTACAGGCACGTAACTAAGTCGTTCCGAACGAAGGAAACTTGCGTACATAGCGATCTTAGCTTTGTGTGCCGAGAAGCGTTGTTCCTCAATTTCCTTGATGTGTTATGAAAACTTTCGGTATATCTCACTTACAGGTACGTAACTAAGTCGTTCCGAACGAAGGAAACTTGCGTACATAGCGATCTTAGCTCTGTGTGCCGAGAAGCGTTGTTCCTCAATTTCCTTGATGTGTTATGAAAATTTTCGGCAAATCTCGCTTACAGGCACGTAACTAAGTCGTTCCGAACGAAGGAAACTTGCGTACACTTCCATCTTAGCTTTGTAAGCCGAGAAGCGTTGTTCCTCAATTTTCTTGATGTGTTATGAAAACTTTCGGTATATCTCACTTACAGGTACGTAACTAAGTCGTTCCGAACGAAGGAAACTTGCGTACATAGCGATCTTAGCTTTGTGTGCCGAGAAGCGTTGTTCCTCATTTTCCTTGATGTGTTATGAAAACTTTCGGTATATCTCACTTACAGGTACGTAACTAAGTCGTTCCGAACGAAGGAAACTTGCGTACATAGCGATCTTAGCTCTGTGTGCCGAGAAGCGTTGTTCCTCAATTTCCTTGATGTGTTATGAAAATTTTCGGCAAATCTCGCTTACAGGTACGTAACTAAGTCGTTCCGAACGAAGGAAACTTGCGTACATAGCGATCTTAGCTCTGTGTGCCGAGAAGCGTTGTTCCTCAGTTTCCTTGATGTGTTATGAAAATTTACGGCAAATCTCGCTTACAGGCACGTAACTAAGTCGTTCCGAACGAAGGAAACTTGCGTACATAGCGATCTTAGCTCTGTGTGCCGAGAAGCGTTGTTCCTCAATTTCCTTGATGTGTTATGAAATCTTTCGGTATATCTCACTTACAGGTACGTAACTAAGTCGTTCCGAACGAAGGAAACTTGCGTACATAGCGATCTTAGCTCTGTGTGCCGAGAAGCGTTGTTCCTCAATTTCCTTGATGTGTTATGAAAATTTTCGGCAAATCTCACTTACAGGCACGTAACTAAGTCGTTCCGAACGAAGGAAACTTGCGTACATAGCGATCTTATTTCTGTGAGTCGAGAAGCGTTGTTTCTCCATTTCCTTGATGTGTTATAAAAACTTTCGGTATATCTCACTTACAGGTACGTAACTAAGTCGTTCCGAAAGAAGGAAACTTGCGTACATAGCGATCTTATCTCTGTGTGCCGAGAAACGTTGTTCCTCTATTTCCTTGATGTGTTATGAAAATTTCCGGCAAATCTCGTTTACAGGCACGTAACTAAGTCGTTCCGAACAAAGGAAACTTGCGTACATAGCGATCTTAGCTCTGTGTACCGAGAAGCGTTGTTCCTCAATTTCCTTGATGTGTTATGAAAATTTCGGCAAATCTCACTTGCTGGCACGTAACTAAGTCGTTCCGAACGAAGGAAACTTGCGTACATAGCGATCTTAGCTCTGTGTGCCGAGAAGCGTTGTTCCTCAATTTCCTTGATGTGTTATGAAATCTTTCGGTATATCTCACTTACAGGTACGTAACTAAGTCGTTCCGAACGAAGGAAACTTGCGTACATGGCGATCTTAGCTCTGTGTGCCGAGAAGCGTTGTTCCTCAATTTCCTTGATGTGTTATGAAAATTTACGGCAAATCTCACTTGCAGGCACGTAACTAAGTCGTTCCGAACGAAGGAAACTTGCGTACATAGCGATCTTAGCTCTGTGTGCCGAGAAGCGTTGTTCCTCAATTTCCTTGATGTGTTATGAAAATTTACGGCAAATCTCACTTACAGGCAGGTAACTAAGTCGTTCCGAACGAAGGAAACTTGCGTACATAGCGATCTTAGCTCTGTGTGCCGAGAAGCGTTGTTCCTCAATTTCCTTGATGTGTTATGAAATCTTTCGGTATATCTCACTTACAGGTACGTAACTAAGTCGTTCCGAACGAAGGAAACTTGCGTACATGGCGATGTTAGCTCTGTGTGCCGAGAAGCGTAGTTCCTCAATTTCCTTGATGTGTTATGAAAATTTTCGGCAAATCTAGCTTACAGGCACGTAACTAAGTCGTTCCGAACGAAGGAAACTTGCGTACATAGCGATCTTATTTCTGTGAGTCGAGAAGCGTTGTTTCTCCATTTCCTTGATGTGTTATAAAAACTTTCGGTATATCTCACTTACAGGTACGTAACTAAGTCGTTCCGAAAGAAGGAAACTTGCGTACATAGCGATCTTATCTCTGTGTGCCGAGAAACGTTGTTCTTCTATTTCCTTGATGTGTTATGAAAATTTCCGGCAAATCTCGTTTAAGGCAAGTAACTAAGCCGTTCCGAACGAAGGAAACTTGCGTAAATGGCGATCTTAGCTCTGTGTACCGAGAAGCGTTGTTCCTCAATTTCCTTGATGTGTTATGAAAATTTACGGCAAATCTCACTTGCAGGCACGTAAATAAGTCGTTCCGAACGAAGGAAACTTGCGTACATAGCGATCTTAGCTCTGTGTGCCGAGAAGCGTTGTTCCTCAATTTCCTTGATGTGTTATGAAATCTTTCGGTATATCTCACTTACAGGTACGTAACTAAGTCGTTCCGAACGATGGAAACTTGCGTACATGGCGATCTTAGCTCTGTGTGCCGAGAAACGTTGTTCTTCTATTTCCTTGATGTGTTATGAAAATTTCCGGCAAATCTCGTTTACGGCAAGTAACTAAGCCGTTCCGAACGAAGGAAACTTGCGTAAATGGCGATCTTAGCTCTGTGTACCGAGAAGCGTTGTTCCTCAATTTCCTTGATGTGTTATGAAAATTTACGGCAAATCTCACTTGCAGGCACGTAACTAAGTCGTTCCGAACGAAGGAAACTTGCGTACATAGCGATCTTAGCTCTGTGTGCCGAGAAGCGTTGTTCCTCAATTTCCTTGATGTGTTATGAAATCTTTCGGTATATCTCACTTATAGGTACGTAACTAAGTCGTTCCGAACGAAGGAAACTTGCGTACATGGCGATCTTAGCTCTGTGTGCCGAGAAGCGTTGTTCCTCAATTTCCTTGATGTGTTATGAAAATTTACGGCAAATCTCACTTGCAGGCACGTAACTAAGTCGTTCCGAACGAAGGAAACTTGCGTACATAGCGATTTTAGCTCTGTGTGCCGAGAAGCGTTGTTCGTCAATTTTCTTGATGTGTTATGAAAACTTTCGGTATATCTCACTTACAGGTACGTAATTAAGTCGTTCCGAACGAAGGAAACTTGCGTACACTTCCATCTTAGCTTTGTAACCCGAGAAGCGTTGTTACTCAATTTACTTGATGTGTTAAGAAAACTTTCGGTATATCTCACCTACAGGTACGTAACTAAGTCGTTCCGAACGAAGGAAATTTGCGTACATAGCGATCTTAGCTCTGTGTGCCGAGAAGCGTTGTTCTTCAATTTCCTTGATGTGTTATGAAAATTTACGGCAAATCTCACTTGCAGGCACTTAACTAAGTCGTTTCAACGAAGGAAATTGCGTACGTAGCGATCTTAGTTCTGTGAGCCGAGAAGCGTTGTTTCTCCATTTCCTTGATGTGTTATAAAAACTTTCGGTATATCTCACTTACAGGTACGTAACTAAGTCGTTCCGAACGAAGGAAACTTGCGTACATGGCGATCTTAGCTCTGTGAGCCGAGAAGCGTTGTTCCTCAATTTCCTTGATGTGTTATGAAAATTTACGGCAAATCTCACTTGCAGGCACGTAACTAAGTCGTTCCGAACGAAGGATAATTGCGTACATAGCGATTTTAGCTCTGTGTGCCGAGAAGCGTTGTTCGTCAATTTTCTTGATGTGTTATGAAAACTTTCGGTATATCTCACTTACAGGTACGTAATTAAGTCGTTCCGAACGAAGGAAACTTGCGTACACATCCATCTTAGCTTTGTAACCCGAGAAGCGTTGTTACTCAATTTTCTTGATGTGTTAAGAAAACTTTCGGTATATCTCACCTACAGGTACGTAACTAAGTCGTTCCGAACGAAGGAAATTTGCGTACATAGCGATCACCTAAAAAAACCTCACAAAGGTAAAAAAGAATACGCCAAGTATATAAAAAAATCCCAACTTGTACGCAAAAATAGTTTATTATTTATCCCTAAAAAATAACTTTTAAAAAATTTTTTCCTTGAGAAATAATTTTCATACAAAATAAAAAACGATTTCCTCTAAAAAATAAAAACCTTTAAAAATCAAAAATCAAAACTAAATATGAAATCAAGTTAACTAGACAAGTACATAGAAGCAGTTCAGTTTGTAAGAGTTTGTAATTTAAAATATTATTTGTTTGATAAAATCAGTCTTGCATTTATAGAAATATTATAGATTCTCTCGAGAAAATTAAAATGCATTTTATTTTTATAAAATTACGCTATTATGTCCCCCCCCCCCAAATAAATATTATATATAATATTTAAAATAGCACAATTATATTGCGGATTTTATTACAAATTGTACATCATAAAACTACTTAACCCTTACTGCAATAACGTCAATCACATCGATCACCAATTTCGAGTTTAAAAGTGCCCCGTGCCAAACTGATCGACTTGTTTTGAAATTAATCATAAGGTTTTCCAGATAGGCCTGAAACGAAAAGGATTAAAATTAAAGACATACGAATACTTGGCGTGCCCGTGTCGCATTATAAGTCATATATTTTTATTAATATATTGATAATGATTTCTGATAATCTTTTGGAAATTTTTATTTCAGATCGAGCACGCCAAGTATTCGTATGTCTTTAATTTTAATCCTTTTCGTTTCAGGCCTATCTGGAAAACCTTATGATTAATTTCAAAACAAGTCGATCAGTTTGGCACGGGGCACTTTTAAACTCGAAATTGGTGATCGATGTGATCGACGTTATTGCAGTAAGGGTTAAGTAGTTTTATGATGTACTATTTGTAATAAAATCCGCAATATAATTGTGCTATTTTAAATATTATATATAATATTTATTTGGGGGGGGAGGGGACATAATAGCGTAATTTTATAAAAATAAAATGCATTTTAATTTTCTCGAGAGAATCTATAATATTTCTATAAATGCAAGACTGATTTTATCAAACAAATAATATTTTAAATTACAAACTCTTACAAACTGAACTGCTTCTATGTACTTGTCTAGTTAACTTGATTTCATATTTAGTTTTGATTTTTGATTTTTAAAGGTTTTTATTTTTTAGAGGAAAATCGTTTTTTATTTTGTATGAAAATTATTTCTCAAGGAAAAAATTTTTTAAAAGTTATTTTTTAGGGATAAATAATAAACTATTTTTGCGTACAAGTTGGGATTTTTTTATATACTTGGCGTATTCTTTTTTACCTTTGTGAGGTTTTTTTAGGTGATCTCATTGCTTTTTGTAAAAATCTATATTTTTTCTGCAAAAAATATATATGCGTTTTTAGCATATAATATTTAATAATATAATATAATTTTTTATTCATGTAGAATATCTAATAATAATAAATTTCTTAATAATAATAAATAAATCACAATAATAAAGTTTTATTGTAGAATTGACATTCGTTAATTTTATTTTTAGTGTATAATGTTCAACAATAATATATATGTGCTTACATTATATTATCTCACAATAATACCGTACAGTTTTATTTATGTAGAATTGACATTCGTTAATTTTATTGAATCCTATATAGGCAATAAAATCTTGTATAAAGTAGCTCAATTTAACTATACCTATAAATTCATTCGATTTTGTATTACGGTAACATCATGTAGACCATTCTTCAACTGTATGGTGTTACAGTAATACAAAAGTGAATGAATTTATAGGTATAGTTAAATTGAGCTACTTTACGCAATATTTTATTGCTTATATAGGATTCAATAAAATTAACGAATGCCAATTCTATATAAATAAAACTGTACGGTATTATTGTGAGATAATATAACATAAAGTGCCATAGAGGATGCCAGAAAAGATAAATAAAGTACCATAGAAGATACCAAAGAAGACAAAGTATTTTTTATTTTAAGTATTTTCTTTTATTTTTTATTTATTTATTTATTTTATTAATATTATCTTACAATAATAGAGTTTTATTCATAGAATTGGCATTCGTTTTATTTTTAATAATATAATATAGTTTTTTATTCATGCAGAATATCTAATAATAATAAAGTTTAATAATAATAAGTAAATCACAATAATAAAGTTTTATTTATGTAGAATATCTCACAATAATGAAGATTTATTGTAGAATTGGCATTCATTAATTTTATTTTTAGTTTATAATGTTCAACAATAATATATATGTGCTTACATTATATTATCTTACAATAATACAGTAGTTTTATTTATGTAGAATTGGCATTCGTTAATTTTATTGAATCCCATATAGGCAATAAAATCTTGTATAACGTAGCTCAATTTAACTATACCTATAAATTCATTCACTGACTTTTGTATTACTGTAACATCATACTTCAATGTAGACCATTCTTTAACTGTATGATGTTACAGTAATGCAAAAGTGAATGAATTTGTAGATATAGTTAAATTGAGCTACTTTACGCAATATTTTATTGCCTATATAAAATTCAATAAAATTAACAAATGCCAATTCTACATAAATAAAACTGTACTGTATTATTATGAGGTAATATAACATAAAGTGCCATAGAGGATGCCAAAGAAGATAAATGAAGTGCTATAGAAGATACCAAAGAAGATAAAGTATTTTTTATTTTAAGTATTTTCTTTTAAATATTTTTTATTTTTTTTTGTATTATCTTACAATAATAGAGTTTTATTTATATAGAACTGGCATTCGTTTTATTTTTAATATATAATGTTCAACAATAATATAGTAATATATATATAATATAATATAATTTAATAATATAATATCAATTTAACTACACCTATAAATTCATTCACTTTTGTATTACTGTATATATACTTTGGCTTTCTTTGCATACATATAACTAATATTATAATAGCATGTTGTACAATTGCAAGATATATGTGTAATGTGAAATGTATATTCATTATATAGGTTTCTCTTTTTTTATAAAATATAATTATAGATAGAATATCTAAATAAAAATTTAATATATATATAAAAGTTATAATTGTTCTTTTTATTTTACACAAACATATAATTAAATATAGTTTTTTTCAAGTCACACTTAATTCGTCTTTCTGTCTTTCAATATGTATATGCAAAGAAAGCCAAAATATACATATACTACGTACATATACTGACAAACGGATTAATAAATTAAAGCGATTAAAATTTTGTTGCAATGAGATTCACTTTGAGAGTAATAAATACTACGTATGTATACTTTGGCTTTCTTCGCATATGTATAACTAATATTGTAATAGCATGTTGTGCAATGTGATATATAATTATCATAGATTTTTTTCTTTTTCTTAAATAATGTAATATAGTTATACGTATAAAGAAAGCCAAAGTATACATACTATGTATGTATATTGATGAACAGATTAATAAATTAAAATGATTAAAATTTTGTTGCAATAAGATTCACTTTGAGAATAATAAATACTACGTATGTATACTTTGGCTTTCTTCGCATATGTATAACTAATATTGTAATAGCATGTTGTGCAATGTGATATATAATTATCATAGGTTTTTCTTTTTCTTAAATAATGTAATATAGTCATACGTATAAAGAAAGCCAAAGTATACATACTATGTATGTATATTGATGAACAGATTAATAAATTAAAACGATTAAAATTTTGTTGCGATAAGATCCACTTTGAGAATAATAAATACTACGTATGTGTACTTTGGCTTTCTTCGCATATGTATAACTAATATTGTAATAGCATGTTGTGCAATGTGATATATAATTATCATAGGTTTTTCTTTTTCTTAAATAATGTAATATAGTTATACGTATAAAGAAAGCCAAAGTATGCATACTATGTATGTATACTGATGAACAGATTAATAAAATAAAACGATCAAAATTTTGTTGCAGTAAGATCTACTTTGAGAATAATAAATAAATACTACGTATGAATACTTTGGCCTCCTTTGCATACGTGTAATATTATAATAGCATGTTGCAATGCAAGATATATATTCATAAGTTTTATAAACATTATCAGAGAGAAATCACTGACATTATTATATTTTTGATTATATAGTTGTGAAGTAAAACTTGTAAATTCCTACGATTTTATCAAAAATGTAATAATGTCAGTGATTTCTCTCTGATAATGTTCATAAAACTTATGAATATATATCTCGCATTGCAATATGCTATTATAATATTACACGTGATTCAACACATTGAATTCAACTTCAGTTCAATCACTTAACATAAGAGCAAGGATTCCCCTTACCCCATTATAAATAGTAAATATTTCTTTTACTTCGACAGTTATTAATCGTTTTTATGTCCATCCGAAGTTAAGTGCTTTATGGTCACTTCCCTCTATCCGTGTGCAATGAAAAGAACAGAATTTTAATATTTAATTTAATTTACATATCTGGTTTTATCTGTGCTACTGAATGTTTTATATGTGCTATTATATTGTACTTACTGTCTGTTACTGCCAAATCTCTATAACCCAATATGTTACGCTGTTTAGCAAAGTTCTGCGGTATAAGACCGTATGCAATCCCAGCTGAAGAAATCCCAGCTAAAAGTATACCAGCCTTCTTGAAAGGATTGATTGATTTTGCTTTATCCTGCAAATAAGCGCTATAATTTAGACAATATTCAGATATAATCAAAAAATAATATACTTATAAAACAATAAATAAACATATATAAGCAGACATATATAAGCAGATATATATACAAAATTTCAATCTACTTACTCGATAGGACCAAATATATTTTCTGCAGCAGATTCAAATATAACATTAATAACCTTATAATGTTATTATATCTTGACGTCGCGAACATTAACCTTATAACGTTATTATATCTTGACGTCGCGATGCTACCGCGTACCGCTTGATACGTATCATATACGTATGCACGTACATACACATTGTCTCTCAAGGCGTATTTGCACACACAAGCGAATAATCGTACATGAGCGCTGCAAACGCGCCTTGAGGGACAAACTCGCTTTGCGTGTGTGCGTGCGAGCATACGTACGTGAGAGTCTGAAACTTATGATTATTATGATGATAATGATGGAAAACGAAAAATGTCACATTTCTGGTATACGATTATCATATCTCAGGATTGACTGCACCAATCTTATTCAAACTGGTCGCAATCGAAAGCTTGCATCCACATTGTATAAGAAAAGTGCCGCTAGATTTTTGATTAACGGCTTGGTTCCTGAGGAATTTTAATCGAAAGTTTATTAGACGTAAAACTCCGGATAAGCTACTTGGTAGCGTCGCGGCCCCTGTACATAGGCAAACCGTTGACAAGCTGGAACGAATTTTTATATATACTTGGCGTCGCGACGCTACCGCGTCGCTTGATCTTAGCTCTGTGTGCCGAGAAGAGTTGTTCCTCAATTTCCTTGATGTGTTATGAAAATTTACGGCAAATCTCACTTGCAGGCACGTAACTAAGTCGTTTCGAACGAAGGAAATTGCGTACGTAGCGATCTTAGTTCTGTGAGCCGAGAAACGTTGTTTCTCCATTTCCTTGATGTGTTATAAAAACTTTCGGTATATCTCACTTACAGGTACGTAACTAAGTCGTTCCGAACGAAGGAAACTTGCGTCCATAGTGATCTTATTTCTGTGAGTCGAGAAGCGTTGTTTCTCCATTTCCTTGATGTGTTATAAAAACTTTCGGTATATCTCACTTACAGGTACGTAACTAAGTCGTTCCGAAAGAAGGAAACTTGCGTACATAGCGATCTTATCTCTGTGTGCCGAGAAACGTTGTTCTTCTATTTCCTTGATGTGTTATGAAAATTTCCGGCAAATCTCGTTTAAGGCAAGTAACTAAGCCGTTCCGAACGAAGGAAACTTGCGTACATGGCGATCTTAGCTCTGTGTGCCGAGAAGCGTTGTTGCTCAATTTCCTTGATGTGTTATGAAAATTTACGGCAAATCTCACTTGCAGGCACGTAACTAAGTCGATCCGAACGAAGGAAACTTGCGTACATAGCGATCTTAGCCATGTGTGCCGAGAAGCGTTGTTCCTCAATTTCCTTGATGTGTTATGAAATCTTTCGGTATATCTCACTTACAGGTACGTAACTAAGTCGTTCCGAACGAAGGAAACTTGCGTACATGGCGATCTTAGCTCTGTGTGCCGAGAAGCGTTGTTCCTCAATTTCCTTGATGTGTTATGAAAATTTACGGCAAATCTCACTTGCAGGCACGTAACTAAGTCGTTCCGAACGAAGGAAACTTGCGTACATAGCTATTTTAGCTCTGTGTGTCGAGAAGCGTTGTTCGTCAATTTTCTTGATGTGTTATGAAAACTTTCGGTATATCTCACTTACAGGTACGTAATTAAGTCGTTCCGAACGAAGGAAACTTGCGTACACTTCCATCTTAGCTTTGTAACCCGAGAAGCGTTGTTACTCAATTTTCTTGATGTGTTAAGAAAACTTTCGGTATATCTCACCTACAGGTACGTAACTAAGTCGTTCCGAACGAAGGAAATTTGCGTACATAGCGATCTTAGCTCTGTGTGCCGAGAAGCGTTGTTCCTCAATTTCCTTGATGTGTTATGAAAATTTACGGCTAATCTCACTTGCAGGCACGTAACTAAGTCGTTTCGAACGAAGGAAATTGCGTACGTAGCGATCTTAGTTCTGTGAGCCGAGAAGCGTTGTTTCTCCATTTCCTTGATGTGTTAAGAAAACTTTCGGTATATCTCACCTACAGGTACGTAACTAAGTCGTTCCGAACGAAGGAAATTTGCGTACATAGCGATCTTAGCTCTGTGTGCCGAGAAGCGTTGTTCCTCAATTTCCTTGATGTGTTATGAAAATTTACGGCAAATCTCACTTGCAGGCACGTAACTAAGTCGTTCCGAACGAAGGAAACTTGCGTACGTAGCGATCTTAGTTCTGTTAGCCGAGAAGCATTGTTTCTCCATTTCCTTGATGTGTTATAAAAACTTCCGGTATATCTCACTTACAGGTACGTAACTAAATCGTTCCGAACGAAGGAAACTTGCGTACATGGCGATCTTAGCTCTGTGTGCCGAGAAGCGTTGTTCCTCAATTTCCTTGATGTGTTATGAAAATTTACGGCAAATCTCGCTTGCAGGCACGTAACTAAGTCGTTCCGAACGAAGGAAACTTGCGTACATAGCGATCTTAACTCTGTATGCCGAGAAGCGTTGTTCCTCAATTTCCTTGATGTGTTATGGAAATTTTCGGCAAATCTCGCTTTCAGGCACGTAACTAAGTCGTTCCGAACGAAGGAAACTTGCGTAAATAGCGATCTTATTTCTGTGAGTCGAGAAGCGTTGTTTCTCCATTTCCTTGATGTGTTATAAAAACTTTCGGTATATCTCACTTACAGGTACGTAACTAAGTCGTTCCGAACGAAGGAAAATTGCGTACATAGCGATCTTATCTCTCTGAGCCGAGAAACGTTGTTCTTCTGTTTCCTTGATGTGTTATGAAAATTTCCGGCAAATCTCGCTTACAGGCAAGTAACTAAGCCGTTCCGAGCGAAGGAAACTTGCGTAAACTTCCATCTTAGCTTTGTAACCCGAGAAGCGTTGTTACTCAATTTTCTTGATGTGTTAAGAAAACTTTCGGTATATCTCACCTACAGGTACGTAACTAAGTCGTTCCGAACGAAGGAAATTTGCGTACATAGCGATCTTAGCTCTGTGTGCCGAGAAGCGTTGTTCCTCAATTTCCTTGATGTGTTATGAAAATTTACGGCAAATCTCACTTGCAGGCACGTAACT
>JAXRKO010001539.1:0-5000 GCA_037039905.1 Formica aserva
CCATCCGTTCGTCTCTATTGCACCTTTGTGCAGTAGAGAGGAACAGGGGCTGTCGATACTCACCCACCGGGCCCTGCGCATCTGGGACCTTGGTCCCAGCGGCGACGGAACCGGTGGCCACTAATCTTTCTTTTCTTTTTCAGGTCTCCTCACCCTTGGGAAAGCCACCCTTCTCTCTCTTTCTCTGTCACCCCCTTAACTATATCTTACTAACAATTACTAACACTCTTCTCTTCTTCTTCTTTCGTCACTCTACTTTTTTCCCTCCCGAGCTAAAAGCTCCCCCTCAACCCCATTTCTCTCCTTTTCGTACTATCGCTATTACTCTTACTTTTCTATCTCTATACTCTACCTTTCATTCTTTCGTTCTTGCTTCTCTACTTTCTATTCACTATTTCTATTAACTATAACTAACAACACGTTTACTGTCCTTGTTCTCTCTATTCGCCTCCGTTCTTTCTCAACTCTCAGTAAAACAGCATGCAACGCTACGAGTCGGTGCCAGCGTTGCTGGCCAAATGGCTCTTATGTAGCAACACAAACATACACAATCTCTCTCCCTCTTACTCTCTCTCCTTCTCCCATTTCTTCCCTTGTTTTATCTCCTCCTCTTCCTAAAACAGCATGCAACGCTACGAGTCGATGTCAGCACTGCTGACCAAATGGCTCATATGTAGCAACACACATATACACTTACACACGCCCCTTTCTATCACTTCTTTCCCCTCTCTATACCTTATTTCTATTAACAACACTAACACTTTCACTACTAACATTTTCAATGATCTGTCTACTCTGTCGCTTTCACCCATCCTTGAACACAGCATAGCTACGAGTCGGTGTCAGATTGACCAAATGGCTCATATGTAGCAAGCGCATATGGATGCGTTGGTGGGACGTGACTGCGGCGGCGTGGGTGACGCACCTCTAGGAGTTGTGGAACCTACGGTAGCTGAGGTCATGTCCCCGTACTCGGCTTTACCATCCCTTCTACATTCAATCTCCCGGCAGCTCATCCCCATCCGTTTGTCTCTATTGTACCTCGGTACAGTGGAGAGGAACAGGAGCTGCTGTACTCACCCACCGGGCCCTGCGTTTCTGAGGTCTTGGACCCAGCGGCGACGGAACCGGTGGCCACTAATATTTCTTTTCTTTTCAGGTCTCCTCACCCTTGGGAAAGCCACCCTTCTCTCTCTTACTCTGTCACCCCCCTCTTAACTATATCTTACTAACAATTACTAACACTCTTCTTTTCTTCTTCTTTCGTCACTCTACTCTTTTTCCCTCCCGAGCTAAAAGCTCCCCTCAACCCCATTTCTCTCCTTTTCGTACTATCGCTATAACTATTACTTTTCTATCTCTATACTCTATCTCTCTTTCCATCGTTCCTCCTTCTCTACTTTTTGTTAACTATAACTAACAACACGTTTACTTGTCCTTTTTCTCTCCATTCCCCCTCGTTCTTTCTCAACCCTCACCAAAACAGCATGCAACGCTACGAGTCGGTGCCAGCGTTGCTGGCCAAATGGCTCCTATGTAGCAACACACACATACACAATCTCTCTCCCTCTTTACTCCCTCCTCTTCATCCTCCTATATTTCCTTTCATTATTTCCTAAAACAGCATGCAACGCTACGAGTCGGTGTCAGCACTGCTGACCAAATGGCTCATATGTAGCAACACACATACACATACAAATACACACGCCCTTTCTATCTCTTCTTTCCCCTCTCTATACATTTATTTCAACTAACAACACTAACACTTTCACTACTAACATTTTCATTAATCTGTCTACTCTGTCGCTTTCACCTATCCTTGAACACAGCATAGCTACGAGTCGGTGTCAGATTGACCAAATGGCTCATATGTAGCAAGCGCACATGGATGCGTTGGTGGGACGTGACTGCGGCGGCGTGGGTGACCCACCTCTGAGAGTTGTGGAACTTACGGTAGCTGAGGTCATGTCCCCGTACTCGGCTTTCCCATCCCTTCTACATTCAATCTCCCGGCAGCTCATCCCCATCCGTTCGTCTCTATTGTACCTCGGTACAGTGGAGAGGAACAGGAGCTGCTGTACCCACCCACCGGGCCCTGCGCTTCTGAGGTCTTGGACCCAGCGGCGACGGAACCGGGGGTTACTAATACTAATATTTCTTTACTTTCAGGCTCCATCCTTTGTCGTCATTGTCGTCATTTTCTATTTCTATTTTCATCGTCCGGTCGATCGTTTTAGTTTCGTTCCGGCTCGTTAGGAAAATCGACGATATAGCTGGTTAGCTAGATAGGTAGGCGTTTCCTACTAATGGCGCCCGTCGCAAAGTTAAGGTTCGGATCGTGCCGATGGCTTGAATGGCCGTGACGACGGAAAAATCGCGGTCGCTAGCGGTCCACTACCTCGGGGTACCTGCCGTCCCCCCGTTGCATTTAGGCTTGATGGCGTAAAGGTGGCTCTGCGCTGTTTGACCTTCTTTCCACCCTACTCGTGGGAATCAAATTATGATTAAACTTTCAAAACTTTTGGTGAGGAGGAGTGCCCGCCTGGCTGACCGCTTCCCGCCGGGTGGGGCCGCCGTTAGGGAGGCAAGGGACGTGCCTGTCGTCGAGTCGCGAGTACGCTCGTGCGCGCGCTTGGAGACGGCCTCCGCTTCCTCGAGAGCGCCTCGCCAAGCTGTGCCCGAGCGAGTCCGCGACGTAACACGACTTTGCGCACAGTCCCAAGGTTGCGGCCTTCGCGCCGTCCGAATTGCACTAACGCGTTGCGATAGCAGTAGTAGTAGTAGTTCCGTATGGTCTTCACCGGCATTCCTCGACCGGGAAGAAGAAATTAGAAATAGAATACATAATACAGAGTTAGTTTCCGCGATTAGGCCCGCGATTAGTTCCGCGTTTAGCTCCGCGAATAGCTCCGCAAATAAACCCGCGATAGAAAATAAGATTAGATACGCGTATGTCCCCAAATCTCAACCCCACAGCGTACGTGATCCAGGTTCCTCTTCGCAGCCGCTACAACAAATTCCGGCAAATTGCGTCCCCTCTCCCTCACTTGCGTCCACGGGAGTGAGGATACTGCAGCTGAACATGAGGCGTT
Organism: Formica aserva; assembly: GCA_037039905.1. Taxonomy (NCBI): domain Eukaryota; kingdom Metazoa; phylum Arthropoda; class Insecta; order Hymenoptera; family Formicidae; genus Formica; species Formica aserva. Next base: position 3,093 of record JAXRKO010001539.1, read on the forward strand.
CAGCTGTAGTAACGGGTGAGGTGCGTCAGCTCATTGCAGAGAAGCGACTTGACGTCCTGTTATTACAGGAGCTGCACGTCAAGAAGCATGGCAAGAGCCACACCTTCGTAGGCTTAGGAAAGAATATGAGGGTGGCTGCTGTACGCTCACAACGCCCGTGGGCTGCAGTGGCAGTCTGTAACCCTCAATTCCAAATGGTATTTGTCTCACAGCTTAGCACGACACACTGTGTCTGTGTGGAAGTGCTGGCTCCCAGCTTCTCTTTCTACGTCGCATCGTGTTATTTCCAACACAGCGACGAGATTGAGAAGCACCTCAGACACCTCGAGACGGTGCTTCATTCGCTGAGGGGGAAGAGACTTATAGTTGCTGTAGATGCCAATGCTCGATCGTCACTCTGGGGTTCCCAAGAGACAGACGAGAAAGGTTCGAAATTCGAAGACCTTATTAGAGCACATGGCATGGATGTGGTCAACGATGCTGGACAGGGGCCCACTTTTTGGACGGCAAGGGGTTCGTCATTCATCGACGTAACCTTGGCGTCGCCCTCTATGAGCCAATTCATCGGCGAATGGAAAGTGAGGTGCGACTGGACAAGCAGCGACCACAACTCCATAGATATCAGGTTGAGGGTGCCGAGAGAGAAAGGTGTAGGAGACACCGCGAACACAAGGTTCGACACTCGTCGGGCCGACTGGGAACGGTTCTCCGAAAGCCTAGCTGACCTTTCAAGGTCCAAGCTTGAGGTCCTTGATTTGATGTCGGTGGAGGACGTAGAAAATATGGCCGAGACCCTCGCAACAGTCCTCAGCGAGGCATGCACGGCTTCGATGCCTAAGAAAAGGCGCTTTCGTAAGTCCAACCCGTGGTGGACTGTAGAATTAACAAATTCGAAAAAGAAGCTGTATAGGCTTAAACGTGCTCTTCAGAAAGGGCAAGACGAACCTTTGCGCCAAGAAATGCTGCTGGAATACCGTTCCTCTTTACGGCAACATAGCAGAATGGTTAAAAAGGCGAAGCTTGCAAGCTGGCAGGAATATGTTACGTCGCACGGCAACTCGGAACCTTGGGGCTTCGTTTACAAGCAACAAGCAGAGAAACTCCGGGTTGAGAGTGTTCTTAGTACACTCCGGCGTAGTAAAACTTTATCAACAATTAGCTTAGAGGAAACGGCCAGCTACCTTCTAGATGTGCACGTCCCAAATGACCGGATCGCGGAGGATACACCTCGTCAAAGCACGTTAAGGGAGAACGTGCTTGTTGCGCCCGATACGGCCGATGCCTCTTTCTTCACAGAGGCAGAAATGGTCAAGGCGTCCAGAACCTTCAAAAACGATAAAGCACCAGGACCCGACCTCATTGAAGTTAGGGTGCTGAAGGCTGCAATTAGAGTGATCCCCGGTCAGATCACAAAATTATTCAATGGGTGCCTTCAGTGGGGCGTCTTTCCCTCAGCCTGGAAGGTGGGCTCACTTCGAGTCCTACTGAAAGGCGAGGATAAGGACGAGAAGGACCCAAAATCCTATAGGCCCATCTGTCTCCTCTCCGTGGTAGGGAAACTCTTCGAAAAACTAATTAAGCTTCGCCTCACAGACACGTCACTGGCGCCGGGTAGGGTCTCCGATCGGCAGTTCGGATTTATAGCCGGAAGGTCGACGGAGGACGCGGTCGTGGAGCTGCGTCGTATGGTTTCTGCCTCTGAAAAGAGGTACGCTGTCGCGCTGCTGTTCGACATCTCGGGTGCCTTTGATAATGTCTGGTGGCCCCTTGTGTTAGACGCGTTGAAATCCAGGGACTGCCCGCGGAATGTTTTCGGAGTGCTGCAAAGCTACTTTGACAACCGTAGGGTCAAGCTTCCTATCGGCTCTTCGGAGGTCTCCAAGCGGGCAACAAGGGGGTGCCCACAAG
>JAXRKO010001539.1:10000-15392 GCA_037039905.1 Formica aserva
TTTAACGACGTTTTCTCGCCTTTCGTTCTCAGTGATAAAGTCCCGAGCGCGTGGGCATTTCGAGGTTTGCACTCATAAGCGGCCGTGCGTAGTACCGTGCGTCGCCGACCGCCTGGCCGCTCGGTTGGGTAATATAAGAGGTACGTCGCGCTCGGCGCGTCGAACCGAACCGAAACGGACGGACGGGCGGTTGCGCGTTCTTCGCGCGGCTCGCACGCTTCGTGCGTTGATGAAAACGCAGAACGATGAAAACGAGAACGGCCCAGTGAGGTGTATTACGATTTAAGAGGAAAACGGCGTTCGTTGAGCTTTATCGGACAGAGTCCGAGTAACGTCTCTAAGAGGGAAGAGACTACTGTATTTCACGCTCTCGTCGACAAAGTTTCGACGCTCGCGCTCGCTAAGCCGAGCCGAGCCGTCCCGTCTCTCGAGCGCGTGGGCATTTCGAGGTTTGCACTCATAAGCGACCGTGCGTAGTACCGTGCGTCGCCGACCGCCTGGCCGTCCGGTTGGGTATTATAAGAGGTACGACGCGTCGCGCTGCGGCGCGCATTTTATGCACACACTTTTTTACAAGCACAGCATTGCCACGAGTCGGTGTCGCAAGACCGAATGGCTCTTATGTGGCGCGCACGCATCTAGTGTGTTGGCCGCGCGATTCCCTCTCGTCTTGGACGCAGCAGCGGGATCGTCGCGCTTACCGAACGTTTACTCCACGGATACGAGTGGCGGAAGGACGATTATAACGCTCTTCCCGCACGCTTTGTACGCCGTAGCGAAATACAATTACGTGCTAAAAGCACGATAGCACATTTATCCTCGACGTCTAAGCATCGGCATCGTCGATCTAGCGTCAGGGTAAATCGCGCGATCCTCGCGATCGCGCATTTACATTGGGAGAATGAGAAAAAATGATCTTTTACAATACATATAAAATGGAGAATGATCTTGTGAAAAAGAGAGGAGGAGGTTTATTATATACACGGACCGCCTCGCTCCTCTCACGAAGAGCACGCACAACGTGTGTTGCGTAGTAAGAAGTAGAGAGTAGAGAGTAGAGAAGAGAGAGTGTCGCCGACCGGCTAATAAAGACCGGCGGCGCGAGAAGTAAGAGCTCAATAGCGACGGGCCTTCGGGCTCGCTCGCGAGTTACCGCTCCACGCGAGTAACCGAACACGAAGCTCCCTGGTTGATCCTGCCAGTAGTCATATGCTTGTCTCAAAGATTAAGCCATGCATGTCTCAGTGCATGCCGAATTAAGGTGAAACCGCGAATGGCTCATTAAATCAGTTATGGTTCATTAGATTGTACCCACATTTACTTGGATAACTGTGGTAATTCTAGAGCTAATACATGCAAAACAGAGTCCCGACCAGTGATGGAAGGGACGCTTTTATTAGATCAAAACCAATCGGTGGCGGGCGGTTCGCCGTTCGTCCACCGTTTATTTTGGTGACTCTGAATAACTTTGTGCTGATCGCACGGTCCTAGCACCGGCGACGCATCTTTCAAATGTCTGCCTTATCAACTGTCGATGGTAGGTTCTGCGCCTACCATGGTTGTAACGGGTAACGGGGAATCAGGGTTCGATTCCGGAGAGGGAGCCTGAGAAACGGCTACCACATCCAAGGAAGGCAGCAGGCGCGCAAATTACCCACTCCCGGCACGGGGAGGTAGTGACGAAAAATAACGATACGGGACTCATCCGAGGCCCCGTAATCGGAATGAGTACACTTTAAATCCTTTAACGAGGATCCATTGGAGGGCAAGTCTGGTGCCAGCAGCCGCGGTAATTCCAGCTCCAATAGCGTATATTAAAGTTGTTGCGGTTAAAAAGCTCGTAGTTGAATCTGTGTCGCACACCGTCGGTTCACCGCTCGCGGTGTTTAACTGGCGTGATGTGGGACGTCCTACCGGTGGGCTTAGCCTCGCGAGGGGCGGCCCAACTAATATCCCGTCGCGGTGCTCTTTACTGAGTGTCGAGTCGGGCCGGTACGTTTACTTTGAACAAATTAGAGTGCTTAAAGCAGGCTACCTTCGCCTGAATACTGCGTGCATGGAATAATGGAATAGGACCTCGGTTCTATTTTGTTGGTTTTCGGAACCCCGAGGTAATGATTAATAGGGACAGATGGGGGCATTCGTATTGCGACGTTAGAGGTGAAATTCTTGGATCGTCGCAAGACGGACAGAAGCGAAAGCATTTGCCAAAAATGTTTTCATTAATCAAGAACGAAAGTTAGAGGTTCGAAGGCGATCAGATACCGCCCTAGTTCTAACCATAAACGATGCCAGCTAGCGATCCGCCGAAGTTCCTCCGATGACTCGGCGGGCAGCTTCCGGGAAACCAAAGCTTTTGGGTTCCGGGGGAAGTATGGTTGCAAAGCTGAAACTTAAAGGAATTGACGGAAGGGCACCACCAGGAGTGGAGCCTGCGGCTTAATTTGACTCAACACGGGAAACCTCACCAGGCCCAGACACCGGAAGGATTGACAGATTGATAGCTCTTTCTTGATTCGGTGGGTGGTGGTGCATGGCCGTTCTTAGTTGGTGGAGCGATTTGTCTGGTTAATTCCGATAACGAACGAGACTCTAGCCTGCTAAATAGGCGTACCTTATGGTATCGCGAAGGCCCCCGGCTTCGGCTGGTGGGTTTTTACTACCAACGTACAAACAAATCTTCTTAGAGGGACAGGCGGCTTCTAGCCGCACGAGATTGAGCAATAACAGGTCTGTGATGCCCTTAGATGTTCTGGGCCGCACGCGCGCTACACTGAAGGAATCAGCGTGTGTTCCCTGGCCGAAAGGCCCGGGTAACCCGCTGAACCTCCTTCGTGCTAGGGATTGGGGCTTGCAATTGTTCCCCATGAACGAGGAATTCCCAGTAAGCGCGAGTCATAAGCTCGCGTTGATTACGTCCCTGCCCTTTGTACACACCGCCCGTCGCTACTACCGATTGAATGATTTAGTGAGGTCTTCGGACTGGTGCGCGGCAATGTCTCGGCATTGCCGATGTTGCCGGGAAGATGACCAAACTTGATCATTTAGAGGAAGTAAAAGTCGTAACAAGGTTTCCGTAGGTGAACCTGCGGAAGGATCATTAACGTTCCGGAGGTCCTGCTCTGCGTCTCGAGTCTTTTAGACGCGCGCTCGCAGCAGTCGGCGACTGAATGGACAAAGAAACACAGATATGAAAGTAAAATGGAATTGACGGATGATCCCGCGTCGATGACTACGACGCGCCGAACGCCGCGCGCCTCTGCGACGACCCGAGAGGGAAGCCAGCAGCAGAGCGCCGTCGGCCGTATCCGGCGCGGTCGTGTCGTGCGAGCGGAAGGGAGAGGAGTATCCGAGACTCTCTCCTTGAGCTTCGCAGCCGCAACCGGCGTCGCGTCGCGCGATACCCGCGCGCGCGCGACCCGTTGAGGCTCGTTGAGCAAATTGCGAAATCACACATAAAATGCGATTCGGAGCCCGAGACGCTTTCCCGATCGCGCTCTTGCCAAGCGCAGAGCTACGATCCGGCGTTAGCGCGTACCGGTGGTAACCTACGCCCGTCCGTGTGTCGGCAGCGCTCGTAAACGCGCCCCTCCCCGCGCCATCGCGCGCCGGGGCAGCGGTCAGCGTGTTTGTACGCGAGAGCGGCTATCGCTCGAACGGGCGAGAGGACGGATCACACCCGATCCCGTCCGACGGTTTCTTCAAAGAACACTCCGCCCCGGCTCTTCCCGATATATATATATATACGTATATACGCTATGTATACGGGGAGAGACGCTCCGATCGCGAAACAACTTTTGTGCCGTAGCCTCCCCAGCGGTGGCGGCGGTCCGCGCGTGCTCGGACGCGCGCGGCCAGGCTGATCGAAGGGCCAACGATTTTATCTCTCTCTCTTCGGAGAGGAGACTAAGATGGATGAACGAAGCGTTCGATGAACGCAAGAATTGCAAAACGATTACCCTGAACGGTGGATCACTTGGCTCGTGGGTCGATGAAGAACGCAGCTAATTGCGCGTCAACTTGTGAACTGCAGGACACATGAACATCGACATTTCGAACGCACATTGCGGTCCACGGATACAATTCCCGGACCACGCCTGGCTGAGGGTCGTTTTAGTACCTCGAAACTGCTTGCGCCTTTGCGCGCCGGGCCAACGCGCCCGTTCGCGCAAACGGCGTACGAGCGATCGTTGGACGTTCGCCCGAGACGAGCCGTCCCGAGAGGCGGCCCCTTGGCGTCGTCTGAAATAACACCCGAGGAAAAGGAAGAGTGAGAGCAGCGCACGCACGCGCGTAAAGATAGAGCGCTTGAGCGCGCGCGCGCCCGGAGACGGTGTCGAAGGAGAGCGAGGGGAGTAGAATACGGCGCACACACGTTGCGTTATCCCTCTCTCGCGGTCTCCCGGTGCGCCAGCGCGCGCTCGCGCCTCTTACGCGAGTCGCGCGTCACCTTCCGCGCAAACGGTAGGAGAGAACCGCGGCGCGTCGTCGCCCGGCGGTACGCGGAGAGAAAGAAAAGAGCGAGAAACCCTCCTTAACGCGGGTGAATCGCGAGCCGACCGCGTGTCCGAGTCCACGAAATTCTCGAAAACGAAAATAGGGGACCGGCACGCGTCGTCGTGTACTCGTCGAATCCGTTTCGCCCCGTATCCCATATCCGTGTATACACGATATGCGGAGAGAAAATTGAAGGATGGGTGATAGAGTTGTTTACGTGTACCTGTACGCGCACGCTCGCTCGCTCTATCTCTCGCGTTCCCGGCGATCGAAGATGACGCGATCCGCGCCGATCTTTTTCGTTGTTCGCAATGCGGACAACTAGAACGAGATTCGATCGGCTTACGTTTCCTCCTACTAGCGGCGGCGAGCCGCGCGTGGAAGGTGTTTGTCAACACATTCTCCTCGCTCCCCACACTCCTCCGTGTACAATGCGAAGCCGCTGTGCCGGCGCTGCTGCTCTCCCGACGCTCTGAAGAGCCGGCGGAGGAGGCGGCGCGGCCACGGTTATCGAAAACTAAACTCTTTGACGACCTCAGAGCAGGCGAGATTACCCGCTGAATTTAAGCATATTATTAAGCGGAGGAAAAGAAACTAACTAGGATTTCCTTAGTAGCGGCGAGCGAACAGGAAAGAGCCCAGCACCGAATCCCGCGGTTCCGCCGCAGGGAAATGTGGTGTTTGGGAGGATCCGCTTATCCCGAGGTGTCGCGTCGCGTCCAAGTCCATCTTGAATGGGGCCACTTACCCGTAGAGGGTGCCAGGCCCGTAGCGACCGGTGCGCGTCTCGGGAGGATCTCTCCTTAGAGTCGGGTTGCTTGAGAGTGCAGCTCTAAGTGGGTGGTAAACTCCATCTAAGGCTAAATACGACCACGAGACCGATAGCGAACAAGTA
>JAXRKO010001540.1:0-15383 GCA_037039905.1 Formica aserva
TACGGTCATTTCTGTCTCTTTCATTGATTGGTGTTGAATAGAAAGAGATAGATATTGGCCGCACAACGCTCCATCCTTTTTTAAAAAGCGGATTTTTACGTGTGATATGCGCAGGCCAAGTCTATATATCGATGTTTTATCTATTATTGGTATCTCACAAATATATGTCATATCTTACCGCAGCCAGTGACATACGCGAAGTTAGGAGATCTGTCATGCGTGCAGTAGGCAATGTAGAAAAACGCTCTCTTAAAATATTTTTATTAATTACATATGGGTTTATTTTTTATATATCTGTATTTTTCCTGTTATATATGCTATCCGTAAACAATTAAGAACTGTACTTTTTCGAAATTAAAATTCCACATATATCACGGCATCGTGAGATTTTACGAGCAAAAGAGTACCGTAAAATTATTAATTGTTTACAGACAATATATCATACATAAAACACAGATATACAAGAAAAAAACCATATATAAATAAAGATATTCTAACAGGGCGTTTTTCTATATTGCTTACTGCACACATGACAGATATCTTAACCTCACGTATGTCACTGTTTTAATATTTCATTATCAGTTTTCAGTATCAAACATATTTGTAAGTTTAGACATTTTGCTCTTCGTACGAAGTGAGATTGAGTAAGTATTCTTTGCTAATTTGATAGAGCTTGGGTATTTTAGTAATGTGGGACAAGTTCTTAGATATAAGTAATAAAACATTATAATTAGAAACGAGTATTTTCTGTTATATCTTCATAGTTTATAATATAAGAGTACGTATATGCATCATAGGCCTACTAATTTTCAAGTCATTAATCATCTCTTTTATTTACAGTGGGATCTTTACGCTAGAAATAATGCATTTTTGGGTCTACGCATGCTGGGATAACTATTGTGCAACTACAGTATGAGGTAATGTTTTTAAGTATTGTATTTACTGACTGTTCACTCAACCTAAAGGAAGACTGAATTGTGATGATAACAATTATGTTGGTAAAATTGTTTTACGAACGAGATCTTAATGTCACGCTACCTATTTATATTTATATCATGTTTATTTTCATTTTAAGCACGCGAAGGTAATAGATTGGCACTAAACCAGGGATCCAGCTTGCATTGTATGTCTGGAGAGAATCCATTTACAAAGCACGAGAATCTTTTAAGCGAGAGTTCAATATTATAGTCTCCGCTAATAGAATCTTGTGATCTGTAATGGAATGATCAACGCTCATTCACCAACTTGCAGTGTCTGTTGAAGCAATAATAATTTTGTACTGTTGACATGTTAGAAGATTGAATATGAAGATTGAGTTTGAAGATAGAACATTTATATCGCTATTCAGTTAGTGAATATATCAACGAAGACAGTGCTTTGGCATATTATATGCAAATGTGGCATATTGTAATATATATATTATTATATATGTATTATATATGTATATATTATATATGTATATTATCTATATCACAAAAGAATAATCTTATAACATTTTGTTTTAACCGATTTATCAATTTTACAATTACATTGCAGTGTACATATAAATACATTATTTTTCAAAGAAATAATCTTGTACCAATATGATAATTATATTGTAATAATTATACTTGAAGATTTATATGTATGTAGTGTCTCACATAATGCATATACATATGTTGATATATGGAATTATTAGAAATATTAGAATAGATATATTTATATATTTGTATATCGGTGTATTTCGTATGGTAAACAATGAAGAATTATACCGTATACTTTCGCACTTTAAATTTCACGTATGTCACGGCATCGTAAGATTTCAAGTGCAAAAGAGTGCGGTAAAATTTTTCGTTGTTGTGTATGTATATGCATTATATGGGATAGTACATATATGTAAACCTTCAAGTATAATTATTACAAATATAATTATCATATTGATACAAGATTATTTCTCTGAAAAATAATGTGTTCATATGTACACTGCAATGTAATTGTAATGCTGATAAATCAGTTAAGAACAAAATGTTGTAAGATTTTTCTTTTGTGATATATATAATATGTATAATAATATAAATATTACAATATGCCATATTTGGATATAATATGCCAAAGCACTGTCTTCGCTGATGTATTCACTAACTGAATAACGATACAAATGTTCAATCTTCAAACACTCAATCTTCATACTCAGTCTTCTAACACGTCAACAGTATAAAATCGTTATTTCTTCAACAGACACTGCAAGTTGGTGAATGAGCGTTGATCATTCCATTACAGATCACAAGATTCTATTAGCGGAGACTATATTATTGAACTCTCGCTTAAAAGATTCTCGTGCTTTGTAAATGGATTCCCTCCAGACATTCGATGCAAGCTGGATCCCTGGTTTGCAAACTAGTGCCGATCTATTGCTTTTGCCTGCTTAATATGAAAATAAACATGATCTAATATAAATAGGTAGCGTGACATTAAGATCTCATAAAGCAATCTTACTAGCATAATTGTCATCATCACAATTCATTCTTTCTTTAAGTTGAACAAACAGTCAGAAAACACAATACTTAAAAACATCACCTCATACTGTACTTGTACAATAGTTATCCCAGCACACGTAGACCCAAAAATGATTTATTTCTAGCGTAAAGATCTCACTGTAAATAAAAGAAATTGATTAATGACTTGAAAATTATTAGACTTATGTTACATATACATACTCTTGTATTATAAGCTAAGAAGATATAACAGAAAATACTCGTTTTTAATTGTAATGTCTTATTATTTATATTTAACAATAAGAACTGTCCCACATTACTAAAGTACCCAAGTTCTATCATATTAGCAAAGAATACTTACCCAATGTCATTTTGTACGAAGAGCAAAATCTCGTAAACTTACAAATATGTTTGATACTGAAAACTGATAATAAGATATTAAAATAGTGACATACATGAGGTTAGGATATCTGTCATGTATGCAGTAAGCAATATAGAAAAACGACCTGTTAGAATGTTTTTATTTATATATGGTTTTTTTGTTGTATATCTGTGTTTTATGTATGATATATTGTCTGTAAACATTTAATAATTGTACGGTACTCTTTTGCACGTAAAATCTCACGATGTCGTGATATATGTGGAATTTTAATTTCGAAAGAGTACAATTATTAATTGTTTACGGATAGCAAACAACAGGAAAAATATATATATACAAAAAATTAACCCATATATAAATAATAAAAATATTTTAACAGAACGTTTTTATACATTGCCTACTGCACATATGACAGATATCCTAACCTCGCGTATGTCACTGTTTTAATATCTCATTATTGTGTTTGTAGTATTAAACATATATTTGTAAGCTTCCGAGATTTTGCTTTTTCTACGTAGTGACATTAAGTAAGCATTCTTTGCTTACATGAAAAAGCTTGGATAATTTAACAATGGGGGACAAGTCCTCGAATGTATGTAATAAGACACATTATAATTACAGGTGAGTATTTTTGTTATATTTTCATAGTTTATAATACAAGAGTATGTATATGTAACATAAGCCCAATAATTTTAAAGTCATTAATCAATCTCTTTATTTACAGTTGGATTTTTACATTAGAAATAATGCATTCTTGGATCTACGCATGCTGGGATAACTATTGTGCAACTATAGTATGAGGTAATGTTCTTAAGTATTGTGTTTTCTGACTGCTTATTCAAACTAAAGGAAAACTGAATTCTGATGATGACAATTATACTGGTAAGATTACTGTATGAACAAGATTTTAATGTCACGCTGCCTATTTAATATTATATCATGTTTATTTCCATTTTAAGCAGGCAAAAGTAATAGATCGATACTAATTTGCAAACCAAAGATCCAGCTTGCATCGAATGTCTGGAGGGAATCCATTTACAAAGCACGAGAATTTTTTAAGCGAGAGTTCAATATTATAGTCTCCGCTAATAGAATCTTGTGATCTGTAATGGAATGTTCAACGCTCATTTACTATCTTGCAGTATCTCGAAGCAGTAATGATTTCGTACTGTTGATGTGTTAGAAGATTGAGAAAACATTTGTATTCCTATTTAGTTAGTGAATGCATCAGGAAAGACAATGCTTTAGCATGTTGTATCTAAATGCAGCATAATGTATATTATCTGAATTACAAAAAAATTGATGCGTTTTAAACCTCATCTCAAGTGTTTGGTAAGTTTCTAGAGTGATCAAAACGAAATGAAGAATGGGCGAAAAACGCGTTATTCGTTTTTTGTTTTTTTTTTTTTAATTTATTGTTATTCGTTTCTTTTTCTAATAAATTTTATAGCTGTAAATAAATAGTTTTCTTGGATAAATCTCTCAGATTTACAAGAATGCAAATATTTTTTAATTGCCTGCTTATTTGATGAATGAGAAAAAGTAGTCCTTTTAAAAGAAAGTATGCAGCTGCATGTTGCAAAACGCATATTTTTTCTTAAAAACATCTACGCATTTTTTTTGCATCACTTGATTCGTTTAATTATTTTACGCATAAAAGTATTATGTTAAAATGATCGAAAATTAAATATTTTACGAGATATTTTGTATTTTATATCAAAATACATCAGATTATGATATAAAATATCTCGTAAACCATTCAATTTTTAGTTATTTTACTTTATAACTTTTTATGCAGAATGTTACAAGGAATCTATTTACATAAAACAATTAGGGTGGTTCCATTAAAAAAAATCTAGTTGACCTTGAAGAACGTCACCCAAGGTCAAATTGATAAAGCTAATAAACAGACCTTCTTAAATCCTGCAACTTTTATTTAAAACCTTTTTCAAAAAATGCTTTATTTTCGAGATATTTTACCAGTCTGGGACTTTTGAGATACCCTATACAGGGTGCGGCATTTATAGTGACGCGGGCATATTTTTCGGAAACGAAGTGAGATATCAAAAAATGTTTCAGACAAAAGTTGCATGGTTTCTAGGGGGCCACCATGATAAAAATATGGATTTGACCTTAAGTGGTCTTTTCACGGTGAGGTCAATGTGGTCGATGTTTTCTTAAATGGAACTCCCCATTTTTTATTACATATTCTTGTAGCTTACCTCGAGAGCTTTCCAAAACACTATAATAAAGTATTTTTTCATTAAGTACTTTTTGAGTTATTTTATATTTTAATCTGACATATTTTGATATAAAAAATAAAATATCTCGTAAAATATTTAGTTTTCGATAATCTTACCGTAATACTTTTATGTACAGAATAATGAGACAAATCAATTAGTAAAAAAAAAATAATTGTTTTTAAGAAAAAGTATGTAATTATTTACAATGTATTTTTTAAAACAATTATTTGTTTTTTTCTTTACACTAATTGATTTGTCTCATTATTCTGTACATAAAAGTATTACGGTAAGATTATCGAAAACTAAATATTTTACGAGATATTTTATTTTTTATATCAAAATATGTCAGATTAAAATATAAAATAACTCAAAAAGTACTTAATAAAAAAATACTTTATTATAGTGTTTTGGAAAGCTCTCGGGATAAGCTATAAGAATATGTAATAAAAAATGGGGAGTTCCATTTAAGAAAACATCGACCACATTAACCTCACCTTGAAAAGACCACTTAAGGTCAAATCTATATTTTTATCATGTGGCCCCCTCGAAACCATACAACTTTTGTCTGAAACATTTTTTGATATCTCACTCCGTTTCCGAAAAAATGCCCGCGTCACTATAAATGCCGCACCCTGTATATATATGGAAAAATGGTACCGCTAAAATACTCTACACATACAGCATTTATTTTTTGCTATAACTTTGTTAATATCGTATACAAACAAATTATTCGCATTATGTATACGTAAATGGATCAATGTAAACCTATGTATACAAAGATATTGAAACTTTTTTTCCGGTCCCGCTAAAATACTCTATGCAAACATATATATATATATATATATATATATATATATATATATGTATATATACGGGTGTCTCAAAGTCCAATCGTTTCTTATATATATATATATATATATATATATATATAAGAAACGATTGGACTGCCTCTACAAATATATTCCAATGTTAACTATGGTTAAATTTATTCAAGGAATCAATTAAACGTTAGTTTACTTATACGAAATGTTTGTAGGTATAGTCATGAATTGCAGAATATAGCATAATATATTCTCCATACATTTGGCAATTTTATTATAACATTAATTGTAATTGTAAATAATATACATATATGATAAATGACTAAAAAATGTACTAAAAAAATGTATTAAAAAATGAAAATAACTACTTTTTATTAAAATTTATGTTAATTATATCATGTTCTATATTCTTTTTGCCTTATCTCATCTTTTTAATTATTTTGTAAATAATAGATATATTACAATAATAACTAATTTATATTATTTTTAATATTTTAATATACAGAAATAAAAATATTTAAATACATATATATTTAAAAAAATAAAATCATTTTTAAAAATACATACAATTCAAAAATTTTATATTGTTTATCCATATATTAATTTTATATTATTATTTTTTATATTATTGTTTTAAGTTAATTTTAGTTATATTTAGAAACTAGATATTAATATATATAATAAAGCCTTGTTAATGAAAATTAACATTTTATATTATTAAATATATTTTTACCAAAATAAGTAATCGAAAAAAGTTATACTTTAATCGTATGTTAATCGTATGTACGAGTTGTTAATAGAAAATATACAAAATAAAATATTTGGAGATAATATTATATACAGAGTGTCTAATAATAATCGCCCCACCCGTAATGTGCAGGTAGAGTAAGTTAAACTGAACAGAAAAGTCCTGTAACATTTTTTTCTATAACGCTTAATAAAGGAATTATTATTGAGTAAAGTCTGGCCAATCAGCGCCAACCTTTAGCCGGGCGCACGTCAGTGAGCCCCGCGCCGTAAAGTGTGTGCCGCCGCACACTACCAGGCGCGCGGCTCACCGACAGGTTATGGGAAAGAGCGAAAACGCAAGACAAGCGGTCGTCTTAGCGAAGAAGCCATCTTGCACGAGCAACAGGTGTACGTGTGGTTATCGAAAACGAATCCGAGATGTCTGAAGAAATCTCAACTCGGAACGTCGCGAAATTTAACGGAAGTAATTTCCAGGGTTGGAAGTTTCAAGTCAATTCATTATTTATCGCGTTTGGACTCAAAGATGTGGTCGACGGTACGAGGTACGAGGGTCATGCCGAATAACCAAGAAACCCCGGAAGCAAAAACATCAGGGATCAGTGGATCAGGGACAACGCGAGGACGATGTTCTTAATTGCGTCATCGATAGAAAATATACAGTTAGAGTCACTAATTGTCTGCACGTCCGCGAAGGAGATGTGGGATAAACTGCCCTGCCGAAAATGGTCGATTAAAACGGATTAAAAAAAATGTAATCCGAATCGATCGGGATTTCTGCACCGACAACGCGGTATTAAAACCGATTGAAAATAGTCAAATCAAATTTAGTACGCTTTAGGCGAGGTTAATGTTGGATGATATATCTCCACCTCAATGCGAAATTATACGATTTCATAAAGTTATAATTAAACCTGTTTTAATGCAATTGAATTTGAATTTATCATAGTCAATCCATAGGTAAAAATAATCCCTTTTAATAAAAAATTTTATCATTTTGCAGATGGATTATTTTGAAGTCGGATTTGCTGTTATTATGAGTCACAATTAATTATTGAATCGGTGTTTCTGCAATTGAAACTCAGTTGTTAAAAACAAATATACGAATTTTCCGCAGAGGGTTTGCCTTATATCCCCGCTTGACCGCTTTCTACTTCCAGGTTGGCACGCTCGACCTTCGCCGCGTAGCGGCGCCGCCCGGAACTACGCGCGGACGCGCGAGCGCGTGTCCGCCAAGTTGCGGGTCGCACTATTATATCGCGGATTGTGCTTAATGTGACGACCTACGGCAGCCACAATATCCATTCGATTATTCGTGTTTATTTGGATTGACAACAATATGGATTAGAATGTAATGATTTTAGATTGGAAATAATCCGCGAAAGCGATATTAGAACCGATTATAGTTCGTTCGGAATTAAAATCGATTACTTTTTAATCCGGGCGCGGATTGAACCGATTAAAACCGATTAAAACCGATTAAAACCGATTAAAACGGATTATGTTTTAATCGGTTTTAATCGACCATTTTTGGCAGGGTGTGTAGAATTCATGAACAAAAATCTGCGTTGAACAAACTAATGCTTACGCAAAAATTTCATGAATATCGGATGTCTCCTGGGGATACAGTAGTGCAGCATATTTCCAAAGTACAAAATATGGCAGCGCAACTACTTGATGTTGATGAAACCGTTACAGACATTACGATAATGGCTAAAATATTGGCCAGCCTATCCTCCAAGTACAGCACGTTTCAAACCGCGTGGGATAGCGTCGACCCAGGGCGTCAGTCAATAGAACACCTACAAGAAAGACTCATAAAAGAAGAAGCTCGACTCAATACAGATAGTGCTAGTGCGAGTGTATTAGCTGCGTTCAAAACCCGCGATGGCAAAAAAGGCGGTAAATCAAGTGGCAAAAAATCCCGAAAAACCAAAAGCGGGGTGGAGTGCTATAAATGCAAAGAAAAAGGACACTACGCGCGCGAGTGTAAAAACAAGAGCCGTGACGAAGACGAGAGGAGAGATTCCGGAGCTCGTGGGTCGGGTAACTTTGTTTTTGTGGCCAAAAATGGCGGCAAAACTCGTTCTGAACGGAAATTTGAAGACTCGGAGTCTTCAGCCAGTCAAATTGTGAAGCTAAACATTGCTGATCAGTCAGATGTCTGGATTACCGACATAGCGGTGCATCTAGACACATCATGTACCGACGTGAGTGGTTCACAACGTTTTCCGAGGTAAACAAAGGTGGCGTTATATCGCTGGGCGATAACAAAGAGTGCGATATTCTCGGTGAAGGTACAGTCCTGATAGAAAAATTTGCCCGATATCAAAATGAATCTTTTTTCGGTTGGTGTGTGCACTACGAAAGGACACGAAGTGGTTTTTAAAAACAAAATGGTAAAAATCATGAACAATAGACAAATAATAGCTTCAGCAATAAAACAAGAAAATGAAATATATTGAATGCTATTTCGAGAAAGTGCGCGAAAAACAAACGAAGCAAATATGGCATCAGCAAACATGCGTGTGTGGCATGAAAGGTTAGGCCATGTGAACTGTCGTTTGATACGTGAACTAGTGAAAAATGGACATGTAAAAGGAGTTACACTAACGGACAAGAGTGATTTCTTTTGTAAAGCATGCCAACTCGGCAAAGCACACAGGTTGCCGTTTAAAAATGACAGTGAAAAAGTGAAAACAAAACCTGGAGAGTTCATTCACACTGATGTGTGTGGACCAATGTCAGTAGCAACTGCCGCGGGCTCAAGATTCTTTCTCACGTTTAAAGACGATGCAACAAGCTTTCGATACGTGTATTTCTTGTCGCATAAGTCAGAAGTATTTGAACGATTCAAAGAATACGAACAAGTAATCTTCAACAAGTTTGGACGATCAATCAAAACGCTGCGTTCAGACAACGGACGTGAATTCTGCAACGGGCCGATTAATCAGTATCTGGTGGAGCGAGGAATAAACAAAGAAAACACAGCTCCGTACACTCCTGAACAAAATGGAAAAGCCGAGCGAGACAACCGTACTATCGAAGAAAGTGCGCGCACCATGCTGCACGCAAAAGGTCTTCCGATAACGTTATGGTCAGAAGCGGTTAACACGGCAGTGTACACTCTAAACAGAGTAGGGTCAGTCAGTTCCGAGGATAGGAGAACACCGTATGAATTGTGGGTAGACAAGAAACCAAATTTGGAACACATGCGAGTCTTCGGGTCTGAAGGTTACGCACATATTCCAAAGCAATTCACACAAAAATTCGATAAACGCTCGAGGAGGGTGTTGCTACTTGGATATGTCGGAAATTCGTCAAACTATCGAGTCTATGACCCAGCAACGGACAAAGTAACGTTTGTCCGAAACGCCAAAATTCACGAGAAGTTCGGAAAAGTGAGCCTGAAGTCAGACGATGAAGACGAAGATGAAATAATTTTTCGAAACACACCGGAAGAAGATTGTCAACGAAATGTGGCACCGGGGGAAGAGGAAGAAGAGTTTCAGCTAGCCGAAGCAGGAGAGGAACTCGAAAGACAAGAACCTGAGCCACCTCAGCAACCAGCTGCAATTGAACGAAATCTACGAGATCGTGGAACTATACGAAGACCCAGCAGGTTCGATGCGAACTTGGCTGAGTGCGTACCCCCGACCTCCTACCAAGAAGCGACCAGTGGAAGCGATGCCTCACAGTGGATCAACGCCATCGAGGGTGAGTTGCAAGCGCATCAAGAAAACAAGACATGGTCAATCGTGAAGAGGACGAATGAAATGAAAACTATTGACTCAAAATGGGTTTTCAGGGTACTAACGGACGTTGAAGGAAACGTCAAGCGACGCAAAGCAAGGCTATGCGCTCGCGGCTTCCTACAACAATCAGGAACAGATTACACCGATACGTTTGCACCTGTAGTGAGGTACGATTCACTACGAATACTTCTGGCAACGGTCGCAACCAAGGATCTCGAGCTATCTCAGTTCGATGTGCAGACCGCGTTTCTCTACGGGGAACTTGAGGAGCAGATCTTCATGGAGGTTTCAGAAGGACTTCACATCGGGGAAGAAACAAGTGAATGTGCGAAGAAAAGTGTCGTGTGTAAGTTAAGTAAAGCATTATATGGACTAAAACAGGCACCCAGATGCTGGAACAAAAAATTCAGTGAATTTCTAAAACAATTTAGTTTTAAGGAAACAGATGCAGATAAATGTATATTTGTAGGAACTTTTCATGATTCTGTTGTGTATCTAGCGCTGTATGTGGATGATGGATTGATTGCAGCAAAATCTAAGAAAGTTATAGATTCAGTTTTAACTTGTCTAAGAAACGCGTTTAAAATCACATTTGGAGACACAAAAATATTTGTCGGACTGCAAATAGAACGCGATAGACCAAACAAGTCTATAAGCCTGCATCAAAAAGCTTACATCAAGAAAATTTTGGAAAGGTTTAGAATGGTTGAAGCAAAACCAGTAAGCATTCCAGCCGACCCACATACTACGCTGTACCCAGCCAATGATGACGATATAAAGTCAGAAAATGTACCTTACAAAGAAACTGTAGGATTTCTGATATTTTTGGCAGTAGTTTCTCGTCCAGATATAATGTACGCGGTAAATTCGGTCAGTAAATTTCTCAATAATCACAATGATAAACACTGGAAAGCAGTCAAGCGAATCTTCGCATATCTAGTCGGTACCAGTGACGTAAAAACAGAATATCGAAGCGGCGAAAGTAATGCTGAGCTCGTTGGTTACTCGGATGCTGACTATGCCGGTGACGTCGAGACAAGAAGGTCTACGACTGGCTACGTGTTCAGTTTGGCTAATGGTCCAATAACTTGGAGTGCCGAGAGGCAAAAACTAGTCACTTTAAGTACTACGGAGGCAGAATATGTAGCAGCGGCTACAGCTGCAAAAGAGTTGATTTGGATAAGAAAATTGTTATCTGGCATCGGATGTCCATGTGCAGGTGCGACTGTGCTCAGAGTAGATAATATGAGTTCGATAAACCTAGTCAGGAATCCAGAATACCACAAGCGCACTAAGCATATGGACACTCGCTACCATTATATAAGAGAAAAAGTAATTTCTAAGGAAATAAAAGTAGAGTATGTTCCGACCAAAATTCAAAAGGCGGATATATTCACACAACTTTTGCCAAAAGAAAAATTTAAAATGTTGTGTGAACAAATATATATAAAGTAACAAGTGCTTAAACGGCGGAAGTGTCAGAACAGTTAGACGCACTTGTTGGTAAACTCTAATCATTCATGGATAGGGTAGATCGCACCTGAAAGGATCTGCCTTATCTATGTTTAAGTTGGTTACTAAGAGCGCCGTCCACAGAGACTGCGTATCTCAGCCTCTTTAATCTAAGAAGAACTTCTGTAGAGTGAAGACGCGCGTGAAGACGCAATAAAGCAATTAATTTCTGTTTGAAATTCCGACTACCAATCTTTCTCCTGTTACTAACACTGACGCAACATATATCACAAATGTTAATAAAAACACACACACACACACACTGTTATTTTTTTATAATCTTCAAAACATATATTCATTGAATTTTACAGGTAAACTGTGTTTTTATACAAAAAATGTCCAAAAGAAAATCTTTTTCCAACTTGTCCAAGAGTAAAAAAATAGAAGAATAAAAAAAGAGTATGACTCATTATTGGAGATGCCTGGTGGTCCAAGTTGTGACGCTGAAAAAATAACTGTGAAGGAGGTGATAAAATCAAAAACTGATGGGGAATATGCGGATAATGTGAAATCATTAAATAATTTACAAGCCATTCCAATAAGTGAAAATTATTGTCATGTAGTCAGCTCAGTGGAATCAGATGTTAATGAAGAAACTTCGACAGAAAATAATACTTCAACAGATAATGAATTGTATGACATTCCAGAAAGTGAGAAAACAGTTGACTTGAAAGAACAGATAGCACAATGGATTTGCCATAATAATGTAACTCATACAGCAGCAAGAGCTTTATTAAAGATTCTTCGTAATAATGTCCAATCAGTTCAGCAGATAAGAGAACTTCCAGAAGATCAACGAACTTTACTCAATACACCTAGGAGTACTATGATTCGTTCCGTTCCACCTGGAGAATATTTCCATTATGGCTTACAAAAAGGATTAATTGATCAACTAAAAACTGTTGGCGTCAATAAAATCTCTGAAAATATCCATATAAACGTACATATTGATGGATTACCAATATCAAAAAGTTCAAAAAGTCAGTTATATCCTATACTGGCTGAAATATTCCCTAAAGTTGCTGAACCGTTTGTCGTTGGAATATATCATGGATATAACAAACCTGATAGATGTGATGTATTTCTTCAAGAATTCATCAAAGAATACAGTACTTTACAAAGACAAGGCTTCCAATATTATGATAGAACGTTTAAAATTATAATTAGAGCTCCCAGTGAGCATTATTGAGAGGAAGAACTCTTTAAGAGGACTTTTAGGAGACCTCATTAATTTCTCTTGAAAATGATATCAATAAGTTATCTTTTTGTAAGATGTCTTTCTAAAAAGCTCTTTATGATGTTTACTTATAAATGTCGCTAGAGTCTCTAGTAAGCGAGCTTTTATGTGAAAATAACCTCTAGATATACCCATGTATATCTATTAAAGAGAAAACGGAATTATTCTTAGAGAAATTTGTGTGAATAACGACAATAAGAAGGACAAGAGGATTAGATAGAGGATCAAAATAGAAGAGAAAAGAAAGGAGCACACTAGAAATAAGTATTAAATAGTTTAAAAATAAAGCTAGATACATTTTAAAAAATTATAAACAAAAGTAACCTCAATACATATATATTATATATTTTCTCATTTTGAGATTTGCATTTTAATAATTAATCTTTTTTAATTTAATTTTTATATAATTAATATTTTATATTTTACGTGTTAAATTATATAAAATGTTATTACGTAAAAATTTTAAAAACTTATCTGTGACTCAAAAAAATAGAAGGCTTCTTAAAGCTTATAAATGTTTACAAATAAGTGATAATGTAGAAGAAGATGATAAAGTGTGTTCAAGTGAAATAGTGCATTCAGTTTCTGAAAACTATATGGATGAAAATATTGATATCAACAGTGACAATAACAGTGAAGAAAACTATTGCGTTGAAGATAAGTTAAATGATATAATAGATGATAATAATAATATAATAAATGAAACTTTTAACTTTAAAGAACAACTAAAGCAATGGCTGTCTGAATATAATATTACTCATCGAGCTACTGGAGCATTATTAAAGTTATTAAAAAATGTTACAGATACAAATGAATTACATGATCTTCCACTTGATCCCAGGACATTACTCAGTACTCCTAAGCACACTGTTGTTCGTGAAGTTGCTCCTGGGAATTATTTTCATTATGGATTAGAAAATGCTCTGATAGATGTTCTAAAATCTGTACATTTAAATATAGTATCTAAGAACATAAAAATAAATATTAATATAGATGGTTTACCTCTCTCTAACAAAAAGTTTGAAAAGTCAATTTTATCCAATACTAGGAGAAATATATCCAAAAATTTCTGAACCATTTGTTATTGGAACATATCATGGATACAGTAAACCTGCTTGTCCTAATATATTTTTAAAAGATTTTATCGAAAAGTACATTTCTTTACATGACAAAGGATTTAAATTTAATGGAATACATTTTACAGTTACAATTCGATGTGTAATTTGTGATTCTCCAACTCGATCATTTGTGAAGTGTATCAAAGCATTTAATGGATATTTCGGTTGTTCAAAGTGCATGCAAGAAGGTAATTATAGTAATCATTGGATGCTTTTCCTTACAAAGAATGCAAATTTGAGGTCAGATGAAAATTTTGTTAATCAACAAAATGCAGAGCATCATATTGGAAGATCAATTTTTGAAAGAGCAAATTTGGGAATGGTAAGTCAATTTCCATTAGATTATATGCACTTAGTTTGCCTGGGAGTTGTTAAAAAAATGCTTCAAATTTTTATACATGAAAAAATCAAAGCAATTAAATTTACATCTGCAGTTATTCAAGAAATTTCAGAAACTTTATGTAATATATCTACATGGATACCAACCCTGCCGAAAATGGTCGATTAAAACCGATTAAAATATAATCCGTTTTAATCGGTTCAATCCGCGCCCGGATTAAAAAGTAATCGATTTTAATTCCGAACAAACTATAATCAGTTTTAATATCGCTTTCGCGGATTATTTCCAATCTAAAATCATTACATTCTAATTCATATTGTTGTCAATCCAAATAAACACGAATAATCGAATGGATATTGTGGCTGCCGTAGGTCGTCACATTAAGCACAATCCGCGATACAATAGTGCGACCCGCAACTTGGCGGCCCCCGCGCTCGCGCGTCCGCGCGTAGTCCCGGGCGGCGCCGCTACGCGGCGAAGGTCGAGCGAGCCAACCTGGAAGTAGAAAGCGGTCAAGCGGGGATATAAGGCGGACCCTCTGCGGAGAAATCGTATGTTTGTTTTTAACAACTGAGTCCGTTTCAATTGTAGAGACACCGATTCAATAATTGATTGCGACTCATGATAACAGCAAATCCGACTTCACACTACATAAAATCAATTTACTTTTCATCTGCGAAATAATAAAATTTTTTATTAACAGGGATTATTTTTACTTATAGATTGACTATGGTAAATTCCAATTTAATTGTATTAA